>APFE030091940.1:92413-192466 GCA_000404065.3 Pinus taeda
AGAAAATATGAAGAAGAAGACCACTTCCAAAATTATTAAATTTACAAAATAATTATTTACATTTCATACATTATAAAAGTTAAAGTCAAAAAACAGGTCTTTTAAAAAAGGGTCTGATGCAGAATAACCACTTTTATAAATCAGCATGAAAATCACTACCATTCTAAAATGCAATGTACATAAAAAAAATTAAAGTGCCAAAAACTATGCTCTAAAAAAAACATGTGTGTTCTGCATCACCCCTTTTCAAAATCGGGTCACTTTTTTGCTATCTCTACAAAACAGGTAACAGTATCAGTTTCCATTTCAAAGTTTACATTGCTCTCAGTGCATGAGTAAGCATAGAGGAAGGTAAGACTATGACAGTCAGTTGCAGTGGCTAGGTCCATTGTGTAAATGGACAGTGGTAGTATAGTCATGAGAAAGGTAATAGGAAAAGGTAAAGTAAATGGATTTGAGGCATTATATGCATTGGCTATGTTGGGAATTGTTGCTCACAATGTTGCACATGTGTTGCATGAATAAACGAAGTTCCCTTCACATAGACCTTATGTTATCTGGTAATTATGTTATGATCATGATTATGCTATCTTTATATGTATACATGAATGTATGTATTTCGTTGTCTACAAGGTGATGATTTTTTTATGTTAACAATTATATATGTATCTATGTATCTATGTATCTATGTCACTTTCTGACAGGGATTGTCAGGGATCATTCTTATGGAGTAATAATTACTTACACAAGTGAATGGCATGAAGAGGTTCCTGGTTCATGAGGAATCAAGTGGGAAGAGTAGTCACGAAAAGCATATGAGCTTAGTATCATGTGGTCTGCTGCATGCTGGGACAAGAAAATGCGAGACACTTGAGGAAAGGTTGCCTAGCAGAGGCAATTTGGTTGGGATGTGTGGTACTATTGTTATGCATATGTTGTATATGTTTTACATGTTCCATCTATGATGTTGTTGACGTGCGGTGTTGTGCATATATAACATGTGTACATGTTGTTTATGTGATATTATATACAGGGTGTTAGTATAGATAGTGTTGTATGAATGTTGCATATTCAGGGTTGGGTATAAATTGTGCTATGTACATGTTGGTTATACGATATTGTGTACATATTGTACTATGTGGATGATGGATATGTGGTGTTGCGTATAGATGATGTTATGTACATATTGGATATGCAGTGCTATGTACATGTGATGTTGCGTGCATGTTGTACATGTGGTGCTAGGTACATATGGTGTGGTTTGCATGATTGTACAAGTGGTGTTGTGTACATGTCATGCATGTGGCACCATGTACATGTGGTTTCGCGTCTATGTCGTGCATGTGGTACTATGTACATGTGGTATTGTGTACAAATTATACAAGTGGTGTAGTGTACATGTGGCATTGGGTACACATTGTTCAGGTGGCATCATGTACATGTGATGTTGTGCACATGTTGTGTAGGTGGTGCAGTGTACAAGTGGTACTATGTACATGTTGTACATATGTCATCGGTGCATATGTGGTATTGTGTGCATGTCATACATGCTGTGTTGAGGGCATGTGGCACTATGTATGTTCATTGTGTAGGTGCATGTATTGTGTGGTGTTCTACATTAGGTATAGATGTATTGGGTTGTGTTGTATGTCAGATGTAGATTTCTATATTGTGTTATGCACTAGGTGTAGGTGTATGTGTTGTATGTAAAGGTAGGTGCATGTATTGTATGGAGTTAGATGTCGTGTGTGGTTGTATGTGTGTGGATCACACTATGCATGTGTGCACATGGTTGAGGAGAAGGAACTAAGTGTTTTTCAGGTGTGGAAATCAATCTAGTAAGTGTACAGAAAGAACAAAAGCAAATTAAGGATCGATTAAAGGATAAGTATCAGTATATTATTTTCATCTTACTATGTATGTGATTTATGATTCTGGTACATGATGACTATATATGATCTATGATTCTGGTTTATGATGGTTACATGTGATTTATGATTTTGATATATGATGGTTATGTTTTGAACTAACTTGATTTGATATTTCTATACATGTTGATTTGGTCAAATATGCTAGTTTCAACTATTGTGATGGGAAGCGAACATGATTCCAAGTGTACCTTATTGGCGAGCTACCAATGAGGTATGATTTGAATTTATTTGATTTGATTTTAAATCTAATGGAAGTTACGTGCTTGGTATAGGAATGCATGACATGCCAAGTTGGGTGGTTGAAATCGAATGCAAGAATTAGAAACAACAGTGAAAGAAATTGAAACATGCAACAATATGCTTGTACGACACTTCAGGAGCAGGGCCATTGTGGGGCACTCGTACCCAATTGTGTCCATTGATTTCCACGAGTATGCTATGACCAGTATGATGGTTTTAAGGCAGGGCTATGCCTTACCTTTTGTATCTTCCGATGCGAAGAGTCCTTGCCAAGGGATGGACTTCCTAGGATGGGGGTGCTAGCGAAACTTGCACTAGTAAAAAATGACTAATTAGTTACTAAAAAAAAATAAAATTTGCATATAAATGACCATTTTTCAGTCAATGACTAATAGTAGCTAATTTATAGTATCTTATACCGTGACCAGCGTTTAGTCATTTTTAGCTTAGTCATCAATTGGTTTCGACAATTTTACCATCTAGTAGTATATTTAGTCATTAATTTGGTCATTAATTTTTCATTGGTTTAGTGATTAAGTTTCACAATCAATGACCAAATATACAGCAAAATATATTACTATATGAATCCTCGAGAAAACCAATTAATGAACAAAATGTTGGTCGTGTTATAAGATATTATAAATTAACTACTAATAGTCATATATATATGCAAATTTTAGTCATCATTTGAAACCAATTAATGACCAAAGAAATATGACTAAATTTTGGTCGTGTTATAAGATACTATAAATTAGCTACTAATAGTCATATATATGCAAAATCTAGTCATCTTTCTAATCAAGAATTTATCATTTGCATTAGTCAATTATCGGTTTTTGGTATTTTCATATTCATTATATAAAAAATTCATTTCATTTCATTCATAATCATTATAAATGACTAATTTAGTCATATATTCATTTTATTTGTGTTCATCATTAATTAATATAACCTACTAATTTAGTAGTTTTAGATTGATTTTATTTTTTCATTACTAATTAGCATAAATTAATCAGTATGATTTTGCGACTAAATTTTAAAACAATGTCATACAATGTGCATATTTATCTAATGTGATAATGCAAAGTTACATATGTTTATTACAAAACTAAATAATATCAAGTGCAATAAAAATAATTTCAACCATATAACTTCTATTATATAAAATATCAAATATTACAATATGACTTTCCAACTTAATATCGGTTGGACTATAATTTACCCATGAAATATTGTTTCATCATTACAAAACATTATCGTTGTGTTTCCAAACTATTGCAAGTGAATTCACCAACTCTGGAGGCTTGACCATAAGTCTCTATGATTATGTCTTATCCAAGATATTGGCTCTAAGGATATCACTAGACAAATTCTCTTCTCTCTTTGTCGCTCCAATGTTATTGTTCTCCTCTTTCTTCAATTGTTGCTTCTTACCATCAATATTGAGTTCCTCTCTTGAAAATGAAAGAAGATACAATCCAGAGTATAAGACATGAAATATGATGAATACTTGAATGTAAAATAAAGTAGACTTTAAAATATTTATATGACATATACCTCAACGTTCGATAATGGCCACTATGTGGCTATATGACCTCTATCAACAAGAAAATAAAATGTCACCATAGAAAATAACACCTTAGGAACTTAGTATTAAACCTTAAACAAATCCTTAGGCATAATCATACCAACTAAGTTACATATTAAAAATATCAGGAAATAGATAACTTGTGAAAACAAAAGGAAAAAAAAAAAAAGACCAGTGTTAAAAATATCCTTATTTCTTGTTCTAAAAGCGGCATGTTCCTTAAATTTGGATATTCTTTTGCCCACAATAAAATTTTCTTAATATTATGACCTATGTTTTTAGGATCATGAGATTGATCCAACATCATATTGGATTGTGGAGACAAAATGATTCATCTTTCCAAGATGAGTACCTCACTTGGTTCAATGAAGGTGCTAGCTATGAGTAGTGTGAAAACCTTAGGGAAGTACAACACTAAGGCCTAAGAAAATATATCACCACTCTTCCAATGAAATAAAAAATTTCAATCCCATAATGGCCTCTAGGAGTACATTTCATTGGATGGATATCACATTCTGAGAGATGATTGTCTAATACACTTAGAAGTGTACATATATTGTCACAATGCCCCTCACAGCTAGACCCTATAGTTGTGTCCTATAACATTAATCATATTGTACTATTTAATTTTAAATTATGATTATCATATAATTATTAGTTTGAATAATTAGTCTGAAATTGTGTTTTTAGTATTTTCGTATACATTAAAATATTCAACAAAAAAATATGTACTTCTTGTGACTAGTTAATTTCAAGTGAATCTAAATACACAAGAAATTATGGTTCTTAGATGTTTCTCTAGTAGTTATGCTCTCATTGTACCAATTGCTCCCATCTCATCTACTGCTTTTGTTGAATTCATGTTTGATGATGTCCAATGCCAATGCAATCGACATTTATCCTCGATGTTTTTCTAAGCCAAAGGGAAGCTCCATAAGTAACAACCAAAACGTAGCCTCAAATATATTATTGGGGGCCTAAATGTAGTAATTATATGACAGACCAAGAAACATTGAATGTTAATCATCTTCCCTTTAATATTGATTAATAATTTATTTGCATGATCATATAATACTAAAATGTCAAGTAGGGACACTTAAAGTTAGTCATCCATCAATATCACCTTTGAGAGTGCTTAGTAGTTAATACTTCCTATTACACACACAATAGATCAACAACTTGAAGGACAGAAATATAAACACAACAAAAATGAAATTAAAAGAAATGTTAGCAAGTCAAATAAAACTAACCTTGACTCAAGAAAATACCAAGCCCTTCACATTAGAAAGGCATGCTTAGGCACTAAAACAGAAAATCCTTCCATTGCATCATTTTCACCTTTTCTTTAATTTCTTTAATTGAGAACATAACTTTCAAAAAATAAAAAAATATTGAAAAAAGTCTCAAAATCCAAACAAATGCTCGAGTGATTGTCGCATCAATTAAATAGAAAAGTAATCATTTGATACGATTTTAACTTGTGGAATATATTGAAGAATATGAAACTTTCTCATCCCTTGCTCCTAATCATATTGTAATTTGTGGGTTCCAATCAAGTAATCAATTTCCCTCCAAGATAGTTAAAAGATCACTTTGGAGAAGGACTTCTAGTGGCATTGGAATAGTGGCAAGCGAATTAAATAGGAGGAAAATGAAGCATTTTAGTGGGTTCTCAAAAATATTTGAATGCAACTAAAAATTCTTTTACACTCCCTCCACACATTTTAAAACAGAAACCATTCAGTTGCATCTCATTTATTTTCCACCTTTATGTAATATGCAATTCTTTGGGTAAGAATAGAACATTCATAAATATTGTCATGAAAGAGGACTCTTCATAATCCTAATAACTTGGCCTTAACAAATAAAATTTTTCATGTAGTGAATAAATCTTAGATGGTATATTTCAGTGATTAAAATGACAACTTTGTTCTTATTCTCATTATAACAAAAATAAATTCAACCATAACTAGTTGGGATCTAACAAATCAAGAATTTCATGTAGTAAAGTAAACTTACATGGTAGATCCCAATTATTTTCAATGGAAACTTTATTATTGATCTTATTAAAACATAGTTAAATTCAAGAGTAAATATATATTTCCTTATCTAATACAAAATTTGAACACATTCCAAGATTTCATAGAAATATAATGATATGATTTACTTGTAGGACATGAGAAAGATATCTACATCAAGCACCCTTCAGTGGACAATAGTCTTATTGAGACACCATCTCATGGTATTAGAATCATGTAGATAGATAGTCTTATAAAGATACCTTGCAACACCTATTCAACACTACCTTCAAGCTTCAAATTCATCAATTGATTTACTTTAGTAGCAAATTCTAGTGGGATTTCATTAAATACAACCCGTCAAAAGCCATTTATTTTTGTTGTCTTTTCCTTCTCTGGATCTATCCCCCTCTGGAAATATAATAACTGATATTCCCAAAGTTTTGAGTTACTTTCTTCATGTTCAATATGGGCTATTAGGTTCTTCACGTGCAAAAGGCTGCAAATATTAGATGTCTTAACAATAAAACACCATCTTAAATATTAGATGCCCTTGGGTGATGTATAAAACACCATCTACTTAAAACATGATATATGTTAGTAACAAAAACCTACCCAATATCCCACTTAACAATTCAAAATGTTGCAAATAGGAGATGTCTTTAAAATATCAACTATTTAATTACATAATCACACTAAAATAGAGAAATCTTTAAAATGTTGGAAAGTGTGAAAAAATGTAGTTGGAATATTATAGTTATGTCAGGGTAGATATAGCTATGTAAAATGTAACTTCTACCTAAAACACGTAAATGTAACTTCTATAGCTACATGACATGTAACTTCTATATAAAAAAATAGAGCTGGAATATTATACTTACGCTAGGGTAGATATAGCTACGTGAAATGTAACTTCTATATAACATTCTAAATATCGTTTTTCAGTCATTTAAGAGACTAACATTTTTTTTTTATCTCTGGTTAATAACTTAATATCGGTTCTTCACCAACCAAGAGGAGATTTTAAACGAGTGTGAAAATTGCTATTCATTACCCTTCCATATTTCTATGCACAATAAGATACAATATACATGAGTTATAAGTAATATGACGTTTACATGTTATATCAAGGAAAACTTTTTCTCATCTCATTAATTCTTATCTTATAGTTTGTGATGGATATAGCCTTTAAAATTATGAGCCATCCTTGTCATATCTTATATTTAATGATGGGTATAGATTTTAAAAGCATCAACCTTGTTTTTTATTTTATGTACGTTCAATTTAAATGGAAGTGCTCATAATTTTATTCAATATTATCTTGTACAATTGGAAATAAAATGATATGGGGGTGGTGTTTCTAGTGATTTTTAAACTTTCTTTAATTACCTAAATTTAGCCTATTTAAAATAAGTAGGGGTGGTGTTTCTAGCTATTTTCAAACTTGTTTTAATTAACTAAATTTAGCCTATTTAAAGTAAATAGTTCCATTGACCATCTTATATTCAAGTCAGTAACTTTTCTCGATAGCATTTTCATGTCATCCACCATCTCTGAAAATTATGAACTATTAGTAGTATCTTACACTAAATAAACAATGTTGGAATAGAATCTTTTATTGTGTTTTTTACTCTATGTTACAAGTTTATTGATATTTTATGATTCTTGGTTTAAATTTCCATGCTAAGACTAGATTCATCATGGGTGCCAATATTTTTAGTTATTCACACATCATATTGCTCACTTCTAATTATATAAAAAATAGAGAGTATGCATAATGACATGTAGTGACATGTGGGTGTCTATTTTACTTAATCATATGCTTGATTTTTTAACCTATTCCAATCCTACCACAATGAAATTAAAAGAGACAAGGATACAATAAGGATTGTCAATAAATGAAATTATAGACTTTAGAATGCAACTCAAATTGTACTTGAATGTAATAATAAGTATTTGCAACTTCTTGGTCACTCATAATCATTGAATCGCACTATCAAAAATTCTTTGCATTATGAGAATTTGGTTACACTTGCACTATTCCTTTGTAGTAGTTCCTTGACTTGCCTATAGATATAATTTTAGAAACAATCCTACTCCTTCAATTCTTCCCTATATGGATCATCTTCCCCCCTATGGACAGTTATTTTTCAAGGCAACAAAATAGAACTCTCCAATTGCATCATCGCCTTTCAAAACAATGCTTGAGTATTTCCAAATGATTGTCGAACCAGTCTCTACTTAGGTCCATGAAATCCTTGATTTCTCTCCATCACGCAAACCTCTTTTCATAATAAAATTATAAATGCCACGTCTGCATTCCTCATCCCAGACATACCAATTCTTTGTAGTGGAATACTCTATCATTTCTCCATCGGTGCAATAGATATCCACTACTGTGGCATGGAGATGATTGGTGTCATAAAATGGTGCAATGCATCCTTCAATATATGTCATAGAACTCCTCTCACCTCACAGAAATACTCTCATCTACAATAATGAGATTCCTCTCAAACTACCTGGTCTCCATCTCATTCATCCTGAAATAAGTGGATATTTCCATGGGTGATAAAGTGTGCTTGGGGATTTAATAGAAGTAGCTATCACTAAGAAGAAATTACAATGCAACATAATAGTTATGAGAGGGAGGAGAAACCCTACCAAGCTACTTCCAAACTAAATCAAGATACTCCAGAATTACCTCTTATAACAAACAAAAGATAACCTCAACTACCTATAGAGTATACCTATGCATCCTAATAATGAAAACATTGTCGAAAGAAACATCTACAACATCATTAGTCAATCTATTCTTCTAGTCAATGGCATGCCCAACTTTTCAAAAGTACCAAGCATGCTAGAGTCCACCTCATCTAGGCTCCTCTTCTTCTTCTACTCTCTTTGTTTAGGTTCAGAATAATAGCAAAGGTCTTGGAAATTGATGGGTGGGTAAAATTTATTAGACCATTTGGGTTCTTCCATTTTTAATCATTGTTTGTAAGCATTCATTCTAAATGCAAAAAGCCATTCAAGTTCGTTATTTTAGTTGAAATTAACTTAAGATTTGGAGAGTTGTAAGGTTTATTGGATCTATGTATATTCTACTTAAAATATAGTAACATGGTCTAAAACTGTAGGCATTTAGATCTGAATCTAAGGATGAAACAGAAAAGATTTTATGTTCATGTTTAAAATAAATTTTAATTTCATGTAGAAAAGTTTGAGGAAGGTCTAGTATTTGCATCCTACCAAAAAAATTTATTGCATCACTCGAACCCTTTAAATTTGGGCATGGTAGACTCCATTACACAGACAACCAACCACTAAGAAAAAGGTGAAAAGAAAAAATAAAATTTCATGCATTATAACCCTAGAAAACTTAGGGAGGGAGCGAACTCACCACTACAATAAGGACATGCAAAATGTTTACTTGTCCATTGTATTTTGATGAATTTTTAGCTGCAGTCAAGATTTACATTATCATCATCATTAAACCCTTTGCACAATAAGGACATGCAAAATGCTTACTTCCGCATTTTCTTTTGATGAATTATTGGCCTGAAACAAGATTTGCATTATCATAATCATTAAACCCTCAACTCTAGATGAAATTTATGCTTCAATCATATAAACCCTTGTAATGTTTTACCCATAAGAACAAAAATCATAAAAAGGAAGAACTCTCTAGAGTCTAAATTCATACCCATGTACAAATGGCCAAAATCTCCACACCCAATGACCTTGCCCTTCCTTCATCTAATCATTGATTCTCTCATAAGGTGTTTCCCATGAAAACTCCATTTGGGGTTTGAAACCCATTAAATCCATAGATCGGGTTGATGGTCTTCCTTCTTCTGGAATTTGCACACACATATCAACAAGGCATCGAAAAATGAAATGCTACAATGTGATGTTGTAATCCGTGAATATTTTATTTGAACCCAACGCTAAATTGGAAATGAAAAGGAAAAGAAATATTATAGTGGAAAGAACAAAAGAAATATTTATAATATAAAATAAAAATATATAAATTGCAATTGGGTTAGATGATTTATTTTTAATAAGAATTTGTTATTTTTGTGTAAGATGCTAAATTAAAAAAGAAGAAAAAGTTAAAAATGATATTGGGAAGGTGTAAACATTTGAATATGGCCTCAATTAATAATGAAAAGTTAAATTAATAAAATTCAATTTGTTATATCTTGATTTTGTTATTAACTTGTGAATAGGCTTTGCTATAATACCATGGACCAATACCATGGCTTATCAATACTACAAGTCCATAAACCATAACTTATTTCACAACCAAAATATTTTATAACAATATGACAAGATTCTTAACCGTGGATATTCACCCCGACATTATAGTAGATATTATTAACTTGTAGAAAATAGTCTTTGTTACAATACCATGTCAATACCATGGACTATCAATTCCACATACCCAAAAAAGATAAGTTATTTCACAATCAAAATATTTTATAACAATATGACAAGATTGTTAACCACAGATATTCACCCTCACTTTACGATGGATATTAACTTGCAAATAGGCTTTGTTACAATATCATGGGCCAATACTATAGATTATCAATATCACATGCCAGAAAATCATAACTTATATCATAGTAAAAAAGAATTATTTTATTTTAATTTTACAATATAAAAGGGAAAATCTTACAATTTGAGATATATCTCAACCCTCTATCCTCACGACTACTAAAAATATTCCTATAGAAATTAAATTAAGGTTTTAATAAAATTAATCTAAGATGGATATATGTCATTTCTTTCTATATATATATATTAGCTTAAGGATCCAAGGGATGGGAGCAAACAAATTGGCTAATTATAATAGATTAAATATAGTGCATGATTTTTTAAAGTTTTTCATTATTTTATTTTCTTTGACATGATTGATCCAAAATATAAGTTTAATATTTGACAACCAGTTATGTTTTTTTTTTATAGATAATTTCTTAAACATAATACAATGTGATAAAATTGAAGAGAAGGTTTGGGAGGGGGTAGAGAGAGGGAGTGAGATAGTGAAAAATTTCGAGGGTAGAGAGAGAGAGAGAAAGAGAGAGTGATGGAAGGGAGAGAGAGTGAGGTGGGAGAGAGGGAGCGAGATGGAGAGAGAGAAATAGAGAGTGATGGGGGGAGACAGAGCAGAGAGAGAGAGATGGAGTTGGAGTGGGAGAGAGAGGGAGGAAATAACAAAGACATAGAGAGATAGAGGTGGAGAGACAGAGGAGTGATAAGGGAAATATGGAGAGAGAGTGAGAGAGAGATGAGAGGAGGGAAGAGAAAGAAGATGAGAGGATAGACATAGGGAGAGAAGGGGAAGGGAGAGGGATGGAGACATAGAGATGGAGAAGGATAGGCAAGGGGAGATAGTGATAGAGTTTGACAGAAGAGAGAGAGAGGGAGAGTGATTTTTGGGGGAGAGATAGAGGGAAGTGGCAGATAATGGATAGAGAGGAAGGGAGATAGAGATGAGGAGAGAGAGATGGAATTGGAGGGGGCAGGAGAGGGAGGGAACAAGAAAAACATAGAGCGAGAAACGTGGAGAGAGAAAGGGGGTGACAAGGGAGTCATGGAGAGAGAGTAAGGGAAAGAGGAGAGCAGGAGGGAATAGAGAGAAGGATATAGATATAGAGGGAGAGAAGGGGAAGAGAGAGATAGACAGAGAAGGGGAAGAGAGAGAGAGAGAGTCTGTGTATGTTTGGGGGGTGACATAGAGAGAGGGAATAATAAAGAGACAGAAGTACGAAAATAGATATTATATAGTATTATATAACCAACCAAGATCCATATTAACCCTATAACTGTCAATTTCTGAGAGGGGTCCAAGCTATCGAGGTGCAAACATTTCCTCAAGATTTGCCCTAGAAAAAAAGTTTGCACCTCGAGAGATTGGATCCCTCTTGGTGCTTCATATATCTATGGTTAAGATGGATGTAGGTCAGTTACTATGAAATTAAATTAGGTTTTATTAGATATTATAGTCTCAAAAATTAAAATTTCTCTTGAAATTAATTTTAAATTAGAACTAGATCCAACTAGATTCAATGACTAGATTTTTAAAAAATACATAAAATATTTTTTTATTAAAATATATATTTTTAAAATTAAAAATTATTAGAGATAAATAATTCAAAGTTGGCTCACCTATACACCTTGTGAGGATAAAGAAGTGTCTAAGGAAGGATAACCTTTCAACTAATCTTTAGCAGCCTTTCAAACCCCTATCACTTGTATGTTTAGATTCCTTGACACAACTAAGATGACTAACATAAAAAATTGATTCATATTATTGTAGTACTTGTTAGGTACTTGTTTTTTTGTTCTTAGACTAAATTAGTCATTCATTTTAGTCATTTTTAGTTGCATTACTTATTAGCTAGTCACATATTTTAACCCGCGACTAAGTTAGTGATTTATGTTATTTGTTTTTAGTTCGGTCACTTAATATTGCTCCTTTTTGGAAGTATTTCACTTGGAAAAGTCGTAGTGACTAACTTTTTTAGTCACCTAGTAACTAATTTCTCATTTTATACTAGCGTTAGAAGGTGAGTGATTGCATGGAAGTGGTGACCGGATTCTTGACTGACTGTGTAGTAGAGATGGGAAGGTCATGGATATATTTGTTTTGATCATTAACATTGCGAGATGGAATCTGATGCACATTGGGAGTGCAACCTGGAATAATGAGTCGGTAATTGTTCACTGACAGGACAAGTGGCGTAGGATTATAATGCTCGACATTGGATGCACATTTGACTTTGCAGTGGATTCTGGGATTTGTGGGAGGGAGGTGAATCATGTTATTACTTTGAGGAGGGAGGTGTGATCCTCTCAATTTCCTTGTTGATTAATACAGGCATCATATCTTTTTATTTTCTAGTTTAGAAAATGTGAGTATGTGTATATGTTGTTATTGTAAATATTGTAAAGAGCTACTTTATAAAGCTCCAATATGCGGTATGTTGTCATGACGTTTTGATTTTGAGAAGGTATTTCATTGTAAGTACTGTAACAAGCTGTGTTATAAAGCTCCATGGGCAGTATGTTTTGTTTTCAAATGTCATCTTGGTTATAGGTTCCATTGAACATCGAGGACAATGTTCCCCCAAGGGAAAGGGTTCTGTAACAACCCTGGTAAAATTTCCATGCAAAAATACATAAGACCACAGTTGATGGGACATGTATTCCAAGTTGAATGGTGCAAAAAACGTTCTCGTGGGTGTTCATTTGGTTATTTATGGCTAAGGAAACTGGAAAACGAAATGGTTAAGGATTTGGAAAGTAAAATTGGCATTTTGGCACATTTATTTGTGAAAGTAATAGAAATTATGGGAAAAGGGAGGTGACAGTGCACATGTTGCATTTGAGGAGGAAATTGAAGGAAAATTATGGAAAATGAAGAAAATAGGGGCCTCAATGATAGAAGGGCTTTTGAGGATCAGTTGGCAAGCTTGGTTATTGTAACCTTTTATCAATTTGGTGTTGGAGCTCTCTCTCATACTCTTGGATACTTAGAGTTTTCTAGGAGTACTCTTGAAGGGTGTGGCATATTGCAATTTTCAGAAAAAGAAGGCAAAGGAAGAGTAGGAAAGTGCAAGAAGGCATCATGATCAACAACTACATCCGATTTGTTTTGCAGGTACCAAATTGAATTTATGATTTCTTCACTAGTTTTGGCATGCACGACATATACATGTGGTTTCTTGGTTGTGATATGTCTTTGGTATGAAGGATTGCTTGGATCGACAGTGGAAAAGGTGAGTGATTGCATGGACAGGGTGACCAAATTCCCGAGGGACTGTGTAGCAGAGAAGGGAAGATCATGGATATATTTGTTTTGTTCATTAACATTGCCAAATGGAATTTGACACACATCGGGAGTGCGCGCTGGAGTAATGACTCAGTAATTGTTCACTTACAGGATAAGTGGTGTAGGATTATAGCGCTCGACATTGGATGCACATTCAAATTTGCAGTGGATTCTGGGATTCGTGGGAGGGATGTGAATCATGTTATTACCTTCAGGGTGGAGGCGTGATCCTCTCAATTTCCTTGTTGAATGCTACGGCCATCATATCTTTTTATTTGTTGGTTTCCAAAATGTGAATATGTCTATATGTGGTTATTGTAAGTACCATAAAGAGCTACTTTATAAACCTCCAATATATGGTATATTGTCATGATGTTTTGATTTTGAGTAGGTCTTTCATTCTAAGTACTGCAACGAGCTGTGTTATAAAGCTCCATTGGCAATATGTTTTGTTTTCAAATGTCATGTTGGTTATAGGTGTCATTGAACATCGAGGACAATGTTACCCCAAGGGGGAGAGTTCTATAACAACCATGGTAAAATTTCCATGCAAAAATACATAAGACCACAGTTGATGGGACATGTATTCCAAGTTGAATGGTGTGAAAAACATTATATTCGATGTTTATTTGGTTTTTTATGGCTAAGGAAATGAGAAAACGAAATGGTTAAGGATTTGGGAAGGAAAAATGGAATTTTGGTGCATTTACTTATGAAAGTAATAGAAAGTGAGAAAAGGGAGGTGAAAGGGCACATATTGCATGTGAGGAGGAAAATGATGGAAAATGAAGAAAATAGGGGCCTCATTGATAAAAGGGCCTCTGAGGATTAGTTGGCAAGCTTGGTCAGTGTAACCTTTTGTCAGCTCGGTGTTGGAGCTCTCTCTCATTATTCTCTCTCTCTCATACTCTTGGATACTTAGAGTTTTCTAGGAGCACTCTTGAAGGGTGTGACATATTTAATTATTGGAGAAAGAAGGCAAAGGAAGAGCAATAAAGCACAAGAAGGCTTCATGATCAACAACTACATCAGATTTGTTTTGTAGGTACCAAATTAAATTTATGACTTCTTCACTAGTTTTGGCAAGGACGACATATACATGTGGTTTCTTGGTTGTGCTTTGTAATTGGTATGAAGGATTGCTTAGATCGACAGTGGAGAAGGTGAGTGATTGCATGGAAGGGGTGACTGGATTCCCGAGCGACTGTGTAGCATAGAAGGGAAGGTCATGGATATATTTGTTTTGGTCATTAACATTGCCAAATGGAATCTGATGCACATCAGGAGTGCACCCTAGGATAATGAGTGGGTAACTATTCACTGACAGGACATGTGGCGTACGATTATAGCGCTTGACATTGGATGGACATTTGACTTTGTAGTGGATTCTAGGATTTGTGGGAGGAGGTGAAACATGTTATTACTTTGAGGGTGGAGGTGTGATCCTCTCAATTTCCTTGTTGATTGATACGAGCATCATATCCTTTTATTTGTTGGTTTAGCAAATGTGAATATGTGTATATGTGGTTAATGTAATTACTGTAAAGCGCTGCTTTATAAAGCTCCAATATGAGGTATGTTGTCATGATGTTTGATCTTAAGAAGGTATTTCATTGTAAGTACTACAATGAGATGTGTTATAAAGCTCCATTCGCACTATGTTTTGTTTTCAAATGTCTTGTTGGTTATACGTGTCATTGAAGATCAAGGATAGTGTTCCCCCAAGGGGGAGGGTTCTCTAACAACCCTAGTAAAATTTCCATGCAAAAATACATAAGACCACAGTTGATGGGACATGTATTCCAAGTTGAATGGTGTGAAAAAAATTCTAGTGGGTGTTCATTTGGTTGTCTATGGCTAACGAAACTGGCAAATGAAATGGTTAATGATTTGGAAAGGAAAAATGGCCTTTTGGAACATTTATTTATGAAAGTAATAGAAACTATGAGAAAAGGGTGGTGAAAGGGCACATGTTGCATGTGAGGAGGAAATTGAAGGAAAATGATGGGAAATGAAGAAAATAGGGACCTCATTGATAAAAGGGATTCTAAGGATCAGTTGGCAAGCTTGGTTAGTGTAACCTTTTGTTAGTTCAATGTTGGAGCTCTCTCTCATTATTCTCTATCTCTCATACTCTTAGATACTTAGATTTTTCTAGGAGCACCCTTGAAGGGTTTGGCATATTGCGAATGTTGGAGTAAGATGGCAAAGGAAGAGAAAGAAAGCACAAGAAGGCATCATGATCAACAACTACATCATATTTTTTTTGCAGGTACCAAATTGAATTTATGATTTCTTCACTAGTTTTGGCATGCACGACATATACATGTGGTTTCTTGGTTGTGATCTATCATTGGTATGAAGGATTTCTTGGATCGACAGTGGATTTCCTAGCCTTTCCATTTCCTTAATAGCCATAGTGATTCTGGGCTTAGTTTCATTTTTTTGTTGGTTGTTAGTTATCATGTTTCCTTAGCTTGGGTTGAGTTATTAGTTCCTAGAAGCCCTGGTTGGAAAAACACTCTAGAAGCCCTGTAACAACTAGGGTTGGGTTACTAGTCCTAGAAGCCTTCGATTGAAAAACACTATGGAAAACCTTGGTGGGTTGAGTTACTAGTTCTGGAAGCCTTGGTTGGACAAATTATTTAGAAGCCCGATGACAGTTGTGGGTTGAGTTACTAGTCCTGGAAGCCTTCGTTGGAACAAACACTCTGGAAACCATGGAAGGCTTGGATGGAGACCAATCTAATGATGGTATTGTGACATCCAACCGTTTGGTGGAATCACTATTTGATAGGTTGATGTGGATGGTCTCTAGAAGCCATAAATGATTTTTTGATTGATGTGTTCTATGAGATCCCACATTAAAGCTTTGAATATGGCACGAGGGTGATTGTGTGAAGAGAGACTTGCCTTTGGATCCGGTTGGTTCATTGCATTCATTAATGAGAAATTTATTCCCTTGATTTTCATGTGTAAAAGTAATGATGTATACATCAATTTTGGTGGTTGATATGTCCATTGTATTTATGTTCCTATTATGATGGTTATATGTATATTTTGTGGCATGAGCTATGTATGGTTCTCATCATGTTTTTACTTGTATTTGAATGGATTGTGTGTCTATGATCTAATAAAAGGTAAGGCAATAAATGACATGAGGAACAATGCTTCATGGCAATTCTCATATAAGTATGAGATCCTTACACCTAAATCTATTGTTTACACCTGTAGGTTACATGTTGATGATATGTTTGACGAAATCCCTGTTATGGCTAGTAGGGGTTTGGTTATGATCTTCTTCAACTTATTGCTTTTGCATCCTTGTTTTCTTATATTCTTACCAATTTTAAGTGATGATTCCATTTTGGGTGGTGTCTGAGGAGCGTTATAACTTGCCTTGGTAGTGTTTGGGGAGTGTTATTCTTGCCTAAGTTGGTTAAAACAATAGTAGGACCCACAGGCAAGTTGTTTAAAATGCTTGTTTGGTTCCTAATGGCGCTGAGACTGGTGTTGGATATCCGTTCGTTGTGATCTCATCAATTCCACTTCCTTAAGGTCACACAAGAGGTTGAATCCCATCATAGCAGCCTCTCGTCGCATGTTTACCTCGGTTGGCCATTTATTTAGGTAGACATGGGAGGAGGGTGTCACACATGCATACTCATATTTTGAGTTGTTGGAGGAGGTATTTGACCGAATTTCAGACCTTGGCAACTAAAAGGGAAGAAGGAACTAATACTTGCATTCCTTAACCCTCTATTGGTAGCTCAAGACCCTATTGGGAAGGGTGTTTAGCAAAAAACATAAGCACGAAAATGAAATAATTTCTTTTTTGGATTGCAGATTACTGTGGTGTGGTTTCTGAGAAGAATTCGGATTTTCCACAGTGTTCATATTTATATTGGTCGACGTTTTGAGTCTAGACCCAGACTCATCATCAGGACTGATATAATTTCTTTTCTTAATAACATTTCATAGAATTAGTAAAAATTGCAGGCATTTCTTAATAAAAAGAAAGATCACTTAACCCATATGGATTTTGATATCTAATGCAAGTTTAAACCTACCATGCCACTTACTTCAAGTGCAAACGATCCAAAGGGAGTGACATCATTTGAATTGGCTAAAATATTATGATTACCTCTTATTAGTTTTTTTTAATATGATATCAACGTATTTATTTTATTGGTTTACAAGACATATTTTAAATTTTCATAAACCAACTAATAACTCTAATTTCTATGTAACAATGTAAATCCAATCCATTTTAAACCACCACCAATGTAATCTATTTTTTTTAAACCATATAATTATATATATCTATATATAATAAAATTATGAGATCCTATTTTAAATATTACTTTTATAATCTTTCGTAAACCTTTAAATTATTTCCGTGGTGGCCATTAATTATTCTAACATTACATCTCTTTCCACGAACCTCTTAAATCTAAGTTGCAAGACACTCTTAACTTTAACTTTAAGTAAATTAAGTTGTCAACATTCTTCACGCTTCACAAATTCCGTATTTAAAATCATAATGATTTCCTAACATTTATATAAGCATTTTTATTGCAACGTTCTTTTATAAGGTTTGTTATTATTTGTTTTTAAAGGTAATTATATAATTTATAATAATAATTTGATTTTCAATTTACAGTAAAATTGCATATCAAATTGGTATATAGATTTTTTAGTGGAAAATTTTTATTTGAATGATTTTATTAATTAAAAAATTAAAAATATATATATTTATTTTATATAATATAATAATTGAGATTATGGAAATGGTCATAGATGAATGACTTTTTTAAGGTAGTTGAATCTCAAAAATTGATATTTAATATAATGCACTCCGAAAAAACTTCAATAATTAAATACATAAAAATGAAGGGAGCTCTACTTGAATGGTTCATGAGGCACAATACTTGGTAAGGTTTTGCAAATGGGGTAGCAAGCTAAGTTGGTTTGATTGTGGGGAAAAACTCCACAGTTAAGCATGCTTGAGCCAGAAGTGATTTGGGATGGGTGACCTACCACGAAATCTTGGTTATCGGGTGACCCCTGTGACCATCACCCGATGCAATGAGTGTTAAGTGGACTATCCAACAATCATGAGAAATTAGTCAGTTATGACTACCACCCGATCCAATGAGTGCTAAGTGGACTATTCAACAATCATGAGAAATTAGTCAGTTACGACCAGGGGTTAAATTTGTCGGGTGACCCTACCTGTCAAGGAATTTTTTTATGACGTTTTTATTTTTACACTGCCCATCATATGACTTTTAAAATTTATTTGTACAAGTTTTATCTAATTTCAAATTGTACAATAAAAGAACAATAGTTGTGAAATAATATTCAAACCAAAAACATAACGCGCATGATTTCTCGGTTGGATACAACGACCCTTTTGGTGGCTCGCCCAACAACCGACTTTGCAGACAAGAAGCTATGTTCAACCTCATTTCAGACAAAACCCAACAGTCTAATGCTATTTACTGCACAAACCGTTGTTGAAAGTCCAGTCCAATTTTTTACAGCAAATACAAAACAAAGCTCAATTTTTTACATAACCCACTACCCAGAATTTAGCTGGTTTAATATCCCACTAAAGACAAATGGATTCAATGCATCAAGCTCTACTAAAATTTCAAACATATAAAAGTCTTGTCCAATTTTTTACAACAAATACAAAACAAAGTTCAATTTTTTACATAACCCACTACTCAGAATTCAACTGGTTTAATATCCCACTAAAGACAAATAGATTCAATGCATCAAGCTCTACTGAAATTTCAAATATGACATTGATAAACATCTAAATGGCAGTCTCGCAATGGCATGGATAATTATCCAAAGCATAGCGATAAATCCTTTTTTCTGATCTTTCTATATGCAACTAAGAAAATACCTGACATTTTGCAGAGCATAAATCATGTCGGTCATCAAGTGTTCATCGACATCCAACACCACCATAGGAAAGAGATAACTGAAAGGACATTAGAATCACAAAATACATCATGAAAATTAGAATAATACAGGGCTGAATATAAAGTAGAATTGCATTAAGATACAAATACTTGAAGTACTATAGAAACAAACGAATAATGCAGGACCAAACATAGTATAAAATATAATTCCTAATTTGTTTACTCAATATTATGTAAAATTTGGCACCACACAATTATATCATCCATCCAAGAATCACTTCAAGAAATTACAAGAAATTTCCAGCTATAACAGTGTAGTTTTTAGTTGTACAGAGAGGGAGGGATTTCAAAAATCTGGCAATGCAATCTCTCGCGGGTTAGTAGATCCAGAGTAAAGATGGATCTATTCTGGTTTAATTCCCCCATTTATTTAAATAGGCTACATTCCAAGTGAAGACCATGGGTCAATACCATATGCCATTTTGGTGAATACCATGGGTCAATACCATGTGCCATTTTTATTTTTATTGCTACTAATATTAGGGTTAATAATGTTTTTTTGCATGGTATTAAAAAAAATAAAAAATAAAGAAAAATTGTTTGCCATAACTCTTGTTTATTTATATTTTTATTAATTTACCATATCATTCATAAATACAAGGTGACTTATGGAGTAAATATAAAAAATGTTTTATTTGTTTACCATACCTCTCGCTTGTTTATATTTTTATTGATTTACCATAACTCTTTCACAAATATGGTATTTGGCCCATAGGATTCACTTAAATAAAACCTCTTTCTTGAGCCTTCATAGATAGAAGAGGGTTATGGACTAAATATAAAAAGAGGTCTTATTTATTTACCATGCGTCTAGTTTATTTATATTTTTATTTATTTACCATACCTTTTGAGTAAGTATAAAAAGACGTTTTATTTATTTACCATACATCCACTTTACTTATATTTTTATTGTTTACATCCTTGCATGTATATAAGGTGACTTATGGAGTAAATATAAAAAATGTTTTATTTATTTACCATACCTCTCATTTATTTATATTTTTATTAATTATGCTTTATTTATTTACCATACCACTCATTTATTTATATTTTTATTAATTTACCATACCTCTTTTATAAATATGGTATTTGGACCTTCGGCCCATAGGATTCACTTAAATAAAACCTATTCTTGAAATTGGGCGAATGGATTCACTCAAATAAAAAATATTCTTGAAAATGGGTGAATGGAAGGTTGTAACTCCTAATTTCAAGGGCTAAATTTACCTTTTATACCCTCTCCCTTAAAATAAGGTGGGCTATTTGAGGTGATTTGTAAAAATGTACTATGATACAAAATATTCGCCCACTAAAAATTTAAAACCCCTTAATTTCGCCAAAGGGAGAACATTCGACCCTAAAATTTTCTATGGTGCTTTCTCTTCCTTGATATGGTTCTCATCAGAAACTCTTAAAGCTCTAGCTGCTAAGGTGTTGAGAACACCAAGCTTTTGAGCTGGGAAATGATGAGAATTAGCATGAAGGTATTGTTCTGTATGTTTTTTCTTACGATATACCTGATGGGAGAAAGAGCCATTATCATTCCTTGAGAGGAGGATGTCAAGGAAAGGAAGACTACCATTACATTCAAATTCCATGGTGAACATTATAGAACTAGATTGATTGTCAAGATGGAAGAAATATGGTTCCAACTTTTCTTTACCATGGAACCACATGACAACAGGGGAGAGGGTGCAATCCATGCCAACACCGGAAGTTTTCTCATAGAATTCTCCATCAAATGAAAAGAAAGTAGAAGTAAGACCAATACCAACTAAATAAGCTATATCAGGATCTTTGATGCGCTTGATGACTTCGATGGCCTCATTGATAGGGATATTAGTTTAGAGAGAGACCACATCAAACCTCACAAGCCTATCATCTAGATCAAGCTTGAAACTCTTTAACTCATTAACAAACGATGCAGAGACCTTAACGAAGGAATTTGTATGGCCAACAAGGGGCTTAAGCTTCTGGGATAAATATTTAACAAGAAGATAAGTTGGCCCTCCTATCGTGTTGAAAATGGGTATCAGAGGAGCCCCTTCCTTATGAATCTTTGGCAAACCACAGATTCTGGGGGTAAGAAGGCAACTTTCAATAAATTTATGAATGAACGAGCTAACTAAGCTACTAGCCTTTATAGCAAGAGCCACATTTTTGGAAATCTTCTTCAGCAGATCCTTGTTGAGTTTCATATAGCTCCTGCTATTACGGAGGTGGTCCAACATCATTCGACGATAATCATATTTATCAAGAATAACCAGCACACAACCTTTGTTGGCTTTGAGAACAAAAATATTCTTGTTATCATTTAAGGATTTGGTGTCTACTATACCCATTATTAAAGAAAACCCTTAGGAGATGTGCTTTCTCTTCCTTGAGATGGTTCTCATCAGAAACTCTTAAAGCTCTAGTTGCTAAGGTGTTGAGAACACCAAGCTTTTGAGCTGGGAAATGACGAGAATTAGAATGAAGGTATTGTTATGTATGTTTTTTCTTACGATAAAATAGATGAGAGAAAGAACCATTATCATTCCTTGAGAGGAGGACGTCAAGGAAGGGAAGACTACCATTACTTTCAAATTCCATGGTGAACAATATAAAACTAGATTGATTGTTAAGATGGAAGAAAAATAGTTCCAACTTTTCTTTACCATGGAACCAGATGACAAAAGTGTCATCCACAAACCTCTTCCACAACTTAGGTAGAAGAAAAGAAGAGGCTAAGGCCTTTGGTTCAAAATCCTCCATGAATAGATTAGCTACCACAGGGGAGAGGGTGGAAGCCATGGCGACACTGAAAGTTTGCTCATAGACTTCTCCGTTAAATGAAAAGAAAGTAGAAGCAAGACAAATACCAACTAGATAAACTATATCAAGATCTGTGATGCGCTTGACGACTTCGATGGCCTCATTGATATGGATATTAGTGTAGAGAGAGACCACATCAAAGCTCACAAGCCTATCATCTAGATCAAGCTTGAAAATCTTTAACTCGTTAACAAACAATGCAGAGCCCTTAACGAAGGATTTTGTATGGCCAACAAGGGGCTTAATCTTCTCGGAAAAATATTTAACAAGAAGATAAGTTGGCCCTCCTATTGTGTTGAAAATGGGTCTCAGAGGAGCCCCTTCTTTATGAATCTTTGGAAGACCACAGATTCTGGGGGTAAGAAGGCAACTTTCAATAAATTTATGAATGAACGAGCTAACTGATCTACTAGCCTTTATAGCAAGAGCCACATTTCTGGAAATATTCTTCAGCAGATCCTTGTTGAGTTTCCTATAGCTCCTGCTATTATGGAGGTGGTCCAACATCATTCAACGATAATCATATTTATCAAGAATAACCACAGCACCGCCTTTGTTGGCTTTCAGAACAACAATATTCTTATTATCATTTAACGATTTGGTGTCTACTATGCCCATTATTAAAAAAAACACTTAGGAGATGTGCTTTCTCTTCCTTCAGATGGTTCTCATCAGAAACTCTTAAAGCTCTAGTTGCTAAGGTGTTGAGAATACAAAGATTTTGAGCTGGGAAATGATGACAATTAGCATGAATATATTGTTCTGTATGTTTTTCATTACGATATACCTGATGAGAGAAAAAACCATTATCATTCGTTGAGACGAGGACGTCAAGGAAGGGAAGACTACCATTACATTCAAATTCCATGGTGAACATTATAGAACTAGATTGATTGTTAAGATGGAAGAAAAATAGTTCCAACTTTTCTTTACCATGGAACCAAATGATAAAAGTGTCATCCACAAACCTCTTCCACAACTTAGGCAGAGGACAAGAAGAGGCTAAGGCCTTTGATTCAAAATCATCCATGAATATATTAGCTACTACAGGGGAGAGGGTGGAAGCCATGGCGACACCACAAGTTTTCTCATCGAATTCTCCATCAAATGAAAAGAAAGTAGAAGTAAGACAAATACCAACTAAATAAACTATATCGGGATAAATATTAGTGTAGAGAGAGACCACATCAAAGCTCACAAGCCTATCATCTGGATCAAGCTTGAAACTCTTTAACTCGTTAGCAAACGATGCAAAGTCCTAACGAAGGATTTTGTATGGCCAACAAGGAGCTTAAGCTTTTGGGATAAATATTTAACAAGAAGATAAGTTGGCCCTCCTATTGTGTTGAAAATCGGTCTTAGAGGAGCGCCTTCGTTATGAATCTTTGGCAGACCATAGATTCTGGGGGTAAGAAGGCGACTTTCAATAAATTTATGAATGGACAAGCTAACTGAGCTACTAGCCTTTATAGCAAGAGCCACATTTTTGTAAATCTTCTTTAGCAGATCCTTGTTGAGTTTCCTATAGCTCCCTCTATTAAGGAGGTGGTCCAGCATCATTCGACGATAATCATATTTATCAAGAATAATGACAACACCACCTTTTTCGACTTTGAGAACAACAATATTCTTATTATCATTTAACGATTTGGTGTCTACTATACCCATTATTAAAGAAAACACTTAGGAGATGTGCTTTCTCTTCCTTGTGATGGTTCTCATCAGAAACTCTTAAAGCTCTAGTTGCTAAGGTGTTGAGAACACCGAGCTTTTGAGCTGGGGAATGATGAAAATTAGCATGAAGGTATTGTTTTTTATGTTTTTTCTTAAGATATACCTGATGAGAGAAAGAGCCATTATCATTCCTTGAGAGGAGGACGTCAAGGAAGGGAATACTACGATTACATTCAAATTCCATGGTGAACATTATAGAACTAGATTGATTGTTAAGATGGAAGAAAAATAGTTCCAACTTTTCTTTACCATGGAACCAGATGACAGAAGTGGCATCCACAAACCTCTTCCACAACTTTGGTAGAAGACAAGAAGAGGCTAAGGCCTTTGATTCAAAATCCTCCATGAATAGATTAGCTACCAGAGGGGAGAGGGTGGAAGCCATGGTGACACCTCAAGTTTTCTGATAGAATTCTCCATCAAATGAAAAGAAAGTAGAAGTAAGACAAATACCAACTAAATAAGCTATATCAAGACTTGTGATTTGCTTGATGACTTTGATGGCCTCATTGATAGGGATATTAGTGTAGAGAGAGACCATATCAAAGCTCACAAGCCTATCATCTGAATCAAGCTTGAAACTCTTTAACTCATTAACAAATGATGCAGAGTCCTTAAGGAAGGATTTTGTATGGCCAACAAGGGGCTTAAGCTTCTGGGATAAATATTTAACTAGAAGATAATTTGGCCCTCCTATCCTGTTGAAAATGGGTCTCAGAGGAGCCCCTTCCTTATGAATATTTGGCAGACCACAGATTCTGGGGGTAAGAAGGCAACTTTCAATAAATTTATGAATGAATGAGCTAACTGAGCTAGTAGCCTTTTTAGCAAGAGCCACATTTTTGGAAATATTCTTCTGCAGATCGTTGTTGAGTTTCCTATAGCTCCTGCTATTACGAAGGTGGTCCAACATCATTCAATGATAATCATATTTATCAAGAATAACCACAACACGACCTTTGTCGGCTTTGAGAACAACAATATTCTTATTATCATTTCACGATTTGGTGTCCACTATAACCATTATTAAAGATAACACTTAGGAGATGTGATTTCTCTTCCTTGAGATGGTTCTCATCAGAAACTCTTAAAGTTGTAATTGCTAAGGTGTTGAGAACACCAAGCTTTTGAGCTAGGAAATGATGAGAATTAGCATGAAGGTATTGTTCTGTATGTTTTTTCTTACGATATACCTGATGAGAGAAAGATCCATTATCATTCTTTGAGAGGAGGATGTCAAGGAAGGGAAGACTACCATTACATTAAAATTCCATGGTGAACATTATAGAACTAGATTGATTGTTAAGATGGAAGAAAAATAGTTCCAACTTTTCTTTACCATGGAACCAGATGACAAAAGTTTCATCCACAAACCTCTTCCACAACATAGGCAGAAGACAAGAAGAGGCTAAGGCCTTTGATTCAAAATCCTCCATGAATAGATTAGCTACCATAGGGGAGAGGGTGGAAGCCATGGTGACACCGCAAGTTTGCTCATAGAATTCTCCATCAAATGAAAGAAAGTAGAAGTAATACAAATACCAACTAAATAAGCTATATCAGGATCTGTGATGCACTTGATGACTTCGATGGCCTCATTGATAGGGATATTAGTGTAGAGAGAGACCACATCAAATCTCACAAGCCTATCATCTGGATCAAGCTTGAAACTCTTTAACTCATTAACAAACGATGCAGAGTCCTTACCGAAGGATTCTGTATGGCCAACAAGGGGCTTAAGCTTCTGGGATAAATATTTAACAAGAAGATAGGTTGGCCCTCTTATCGTGTTGAGAATGGGTCTCAGAGGATCCCCTTCCTTATGAATCTTTGACGGACCACAGATTCTGGGAGTAAGAAGGAAACTTTCAATAAATTTATGAATGAACGAGCTAACTGAGCTACTAGCCTTTATAGCAAGAGCCACCTTTTTGGAAATCTTCTTCAGCAGATCCTTGTTGACTTTCCTATAGCTACTGCTATTATGAAGGTTGTCCAACATCATTTGATGATAATCATATTTATCAAGAATAACCACAGCACCAACTTTGTCGGCTTTGAGAACAACAATATTCTTATTATCATTTAATGATTTGAGAGCGTCAAACTCAGGTTTACTGATGTTACTCTGGGGGGCTTCGCCTTTCCAAGGACAACCACACAGTCTTGACGAATGATATCTTTAGTGACGTCTGATAAGTCTTTAATACCATATTCAATGTCACAGATGATATCGTTGACTAGGATCTTTCTAGGAGAAAGAGAAAAATTTAAACCTTTCTCCAAAAGACTAGAGATAGGGGGATTAAAACAAAATCTAGAGAGATTGACAACCCTATTACTAGAAGAGGAGATAAAATTGGAACAACCAACATTAACTTAGAGTCTTATTACCAAGCCTATTATTATTACAATTATTGGAATTGAAAACAGAGTCACTAACCTCATTAATATTATTATTATTATTACACTGAGCGATATTATTATTATTATCATTATCATCATCATCCAAACATAAATTATTATTGCTATTATTAATCTTATTATTCCTATGTGAGATGAAAATATAATCACTATTATTAGTACTGCTACTTAACCAATTACTATTATTATTATTATCATTATTATTTAATTGAATATTATTATTAATAGAACCACTTCCACTATTAATGAAACCAACAGAAATTGTGACTTTGATTAATTCATTATGTATCATAGAAGCTTGAATACAGAAACATTAATCACATTGTAGCCTTGAGAGTTAGAATAATTGGTTGAGTCCTCGTCATTAAAGCACCTTTGGTATTGAGATACCATGAGTTCAATTATCTTTATACTCTTCGGATCATGCTTTGTGGTTGAGTTGACATGAAGTGATCCCTTTTGGTGGATCTTCTTGGTACAAATATTTTGTGGGTGTAGCGCTCACCAATCTTCGGAGTCAATAAACCACATAGAAAAAAATACATTAATCACATTGTAGATATATACACCACTTATTTATTTAAGCCCTAGTAAAATAAGTATTAAATATGCAAATATTTTTGGATAACACTATGAAATAAAATTACTTACTTATGAATAATATTTATTAGTAGTAAATATAGTTAAGTAATTCATTACTCCTCTATTATCTACTATTAGATTGTAATGCTCAATGAAGCTCAAAGACTATTTCCTGCGACTAGAATTTTGTTTAACTTAGGGATAATTTATGTGTTTTCTATTTTAGTTTTCGCGATATGCTTATCTTAAATTGGTTTAAATTCAAAACTATATTGGTGTACCATAAAATGAATAAGTATAATATTTGTTAATTAAATTAAATCATTAATGTTGATACATTACTTTCTGTTGAGAGTGTTAGACCTACCAACATTCAAGGGTATCTCCTCGATATGAGATCCCAATTAGACTTCACACCATTTGGTGTAGGATCCCCATTTGGAATACGTTCTAACTACCATTTACTTAAAGATTAACTATGGCTTCAGCTCTCAACAAGAAAAAAATGCATATGTTCCTTTGAAAAATCAAGCAAGTGTGATTGGTGCATGTTCGATTTCACGAGTATCAATGTTGTTCTACTGCAGAGGGAGATATAAGTGAACCTCTAAGAGAGAGGTAATAGTACCACCCTAGAAAAGATGCACACAAACAAGAAAGGTTCATCTAACATCCAACATAATATTCCACATGTATATGTAGTTGTTACAACGACTACAAAACATTATCAATATGATAAGTACTAAAATAACCGAAATAGTTCAACTAATTTAGTACAAGAGAAAATAAACATGAAACATAAACACTAGCAAAACAATCTTATAAATATTCATAATCAATGAATACAAAACTTGTTGGCCATTAGGCTTTGAGTATTAAGTAAAATTCCCAAGATACATGATTGTGATGAACATCACTTGCTCCAATAGTAGAGCATTGGAGCCACTACTTTCTCCCCAAAAGTACTAACTTTGTCTCTCTGATGCCTTATGGGAGAAGCCAAGGTGAAACGTCCTTTGCTTGTATAACGAGGGTGTATATAGAGAAAATACGGTGACCCTTCATCTCCCTTGTGATTCTTTGACTACCTTCATGATTGTTTGACTTCCCTATCACATTTTCACTCTTACATGACTCTTCACATTTTGTACATGTTCGTTGGTCTTCCACTTTACACTACATTTTCCAATATTGAATTACATAAACCACAAAATGGCGTGGCACATAATGACTCATGAAATGACACTAATGGCATAGACTACATGATTACATAACAATCTTAAAGCCATTCTTTTTTGTTTCTCTCTTTATGTCTTCTTAAAGATAGAATATCATCTCTTCTTCCACCTCCATATGGCTAGAGAAGAGGAATCCTCAATGTCATCTGGATCTTAAGTTGTTGTCACAATTTGATGTCCATTTTCTTCCTCTTGATAGATCAAGTTGTGGTTGCAGCTACAAAGGCGTCTTCTAGCATGGCCTCCTTATCTATATAATTCATCATCATCATGTCATAGCGTGATAAAATACCTATGACTGCAATTCACTCATTAAAAGACGTCACCATTGAGATAAAACCCTAGTCTAAGATGCAACATGATGATCGATTCACTGAGTTGGAAGTTGGTGGAACCCTAAGAGAGAGGCTCAAGGACCATGCAATTGCATAGATTAGGTATTCAAGGGTCAGGATTAAGCCTTTAGACTATGTAATGTGTAGTTTAGGCTTGATTGGACTTAACAATTATGTTGTTGAGCGGTTCAAGAAGCTTGGTTGAGGATGTGAGCATTGTGTTTTCCAACTGCATAGTTCTGGAAGGACAAGAAGCTAGGTGATTGCACAATTGTGAAGTTCAGGAGCTGAAGGTTGAGGCTTCAAGACTGAGACTACAAAATGCATACTTGAGGCTTGGTTGGAGGGAAAGATTATGTAGTTCTGGAGCTTAGGGGCTAGGCCTAAGCACTAATGTTGTGCAATGTGTAGTTCTAGGAAGTAGAGACTTCTCATTGCACATTGACAAGAGACAAGGTTGTTGCTTGAGGATTGAGACTCTGTAGTTTGTGATCTAGGAGCGCTAAATAATGTTGAGTGACCTGATCAAGGAGTTTCCCAATTTTGACTAAGTGTTGCATGAGTGAGATGAGGTTGAACAAAATAAAAAATTGAACACGATCGCACACTTATATTACTTGACGACACAACATGGAACATTTATAACATGTGAATAACATACTCTTTCTCAATGCAACAACTTTGCGATGGCCTACACTAAGTGTCACCCCAAAGATACACTTCGCAATGGTAGTGATTACCCTTGTGTGACATTACTTGAAACTTTGGAAAGAAGTGCAATAGATGTTTTCATGATAAGAAAAACTCATTTACGTAAGGATTACCCCTTGAAACACACCAAAACTAGCTCTTGTACAATGTGAGACACCTAACCTGCTAAAAGATGACGCTTTGGTTTTCTCACAAATGGGACAAAATAACTTGGAGAAAACACATGCAGTGACTCTTAATATCTGTGACGATAGCATGAAAGCTCAAAGTAGTCTTCGAAATTTGATGTAACTGAAAATTTTGGAGGGTATTATAGATGTGATCTAAGATCGTTTACATATAGATGAGTCAAAATTACATGAAATAGAGCTTATAAAGCATGGAACTTTAAAGAAAATAAAGCAATGTAGAAATAACATGATAACCAAGAAACCATGACACAAATATTTGATTACGGAGTTTGTCTAATTTGGAGTATGTCTCTAGGCCCTGCCCAATAGTGGGGTGGACTTCCTTCATTAAGTGGCATAAAACAGATAAAAATAAAACCAACATTCATTTACAATCCTTATACCTGCAACCTGTAATATGGACAAATAATGGAGAGTCCTGATTCAGAAACATATGGTACCACCGAGTTTCTGGTGAAAAATAATTCTAAGACGCCTATTCAAACACCCAATTTGGATAATTGGGATTTCTACACCTTATCAGAACCTCCCCGAGGTGTACTCAACAAACGACAAGTATAGCATGTGGTTTTGTTCCAATACACAAATATTCATTATCCTGGACAAGACCTTAGGTGTTTCCATGTCAGGAAGGAAGTTTGGGAATGAATGCTACAAAACAACCAGGGATCCACCGAGGATAGATGATGAGGGCACCTCATCACATTTCAATGAGAGTGAGGGATACATGAACACTTATCACGAGCACATCAGGGAAAGGCGCTTCAACATGACCTGGAAAATTTGCAGGGGAAAGAATAGTTGTAGTAACTACAACGAGGTGGGACACCATGGAGCCACGTGTCATATGGTCCATGCCGAGAAGGAATCGATAAAAAAACAAACTGTTGAAAATTTTCAACAAACGAATCCACCACATCCATCGTGGTTTCTTTATTAACTAAAATATGGGTTTTTTAGATATAGTAGCTTCTTATGGCCAGGGTTTGTAAATCATGCATTGAAAGTAAGTGTAAAATCAATGATGTGTTTTCTATCACTTCAAAATGTAACGATAATGTTGTGGCCTTTTCGTATGAGTAGTTAAGGTATTGGTTTTTTATTATGTAATCCTTGAAAAAAGAGTGTGTGCTATAAACTCTCGGAAAATGAGGAGTTGGTTGAGTCATGTATGGTTTGTATATTATCCCAAAGGATGTACCAACTTTTCATGCAACTGGTTGAAAGTGTTGTTTGGTGAGGTCACATGCAGTGTGTTGGAGGTGTTAATGCTTTTGGTGGAGTACGTTCATGTGGGCTTCAAAGGAATATGGATTAACAATGAGTGAATCAACATCGTGATCGGATGATGAGGTGAATGGATCATGACAACCATGATTAGAAAATTTAGGATGTTATTCAGCATCCTCATGGTTTGATGAATCACGCAGAGGGGTAGATGAGGAGGAAGGATGTTCACCCTTTGTGTTTTGGGAAAAGGAAAATGAAAGGTCAAGTGGACTTCCAATGAATGATTGTTCCTCTCTGTTTTTCAATGATGGGCTAACATACAATGTATCCTAGGAAACATCAACAATGAGTACATCCGTGGATGAAGACAGACATGTGAAATCATCGATGGTAGGTTCACCAAGAATTTTAGGAAAGAACAGAGGGGTCTAGGATGGAAGGGAGTCATCCTTCACCGAGTTTTGATGCTCAAGCTCCCACTCATACTCTTCATGAATGAAAACGCATTTTGGTTGTGCAACACCAACTCTGTGAGTGGGTTGTTCCTCATTCACAACAAGTGAAGAGTCTGGAATAGATGAACACAAGACAACATCATCTATAGGAACACCTGAGTGCGAAGACAGAGGTCGAAGAAAGGAATGCATATGAGAACTCGAAGGAATCACAACCAAATGTGCATGAAAATCGAGTGGAGTGACATTGGGAGTGTGTGAAGGATGAATAGGTGTGTGAGCATGATCCTGCACATCACTGGGCAGTGGTGGAGCTGCTGAATGAGACTGAGGGAGACTGTCAATCGAGACATTGCCCGCTCCCACATGAGATTGTGTAGTTCCATCAATGAATAATTTTGAGTGATGATTGATATCAACCTTCCTCCTTTGATGCTAATATTTCTTAAGGCAGTACTAAAACCAGTCCCAAAGATAAGGAAATTTCATCTGGCTCTTCGGAGATTGAAACTACAAGTAACGAGAGAGCTACCAAAAGTCAATAATTGATTCATGTAGAGCCCTTTGTTGCTATAAAAGCTACCGGTGAAGTAGTTTAGATCAAAATGATAGAATGTGTCTTCAGTGAGATCACAGAAGTTCTCAAATGAGTGCATGATATCTGCCAGTAGGCTAAGCACCCAACAAAATGGAGATTCATGAAGTGTGTATGCAAGTAGCAAACTAGCATGTTCGTAAGAAAAATAATCTTCCTCATAAATCATGAAAAGAAAGTTATATAAGTGATCAGGCCAAGCCTCTTCGCCTTCACCATCATACGTGTGAGTGGATTAGAGACCGAAAAGCTTCCCCGAGATGGAGACATCTTCATGATTCAAAAAACACCTTGGGGGAAGAAGAGTGCAAGACTCCATGAAAGATATGCCAAGGTTAAAAACTAGATGAGAGGACAGAGCTTGTCATCAGGCCCTCGTTCTATCACCTGAAATTTTGATGATTCTAGAAGTACCAACATGTCAAGGGGATCTCCCCGGTAACAAGTGCTAATTATACCTTAGACCATTTGGTGTAGGAGTCCTAGCAGTGGGTCATAAGGTAATGCCTTGATTGTGATGTCACACAGAGGCAAGTAAGATAACTCTCTCAGTAGCAAGGGTGTCAATAATGCAGAGAGTCAAGGAATGTGTCTGAGAGGTTCCAACACTTTGAAGGGAAAGGTAGGTGAAGGTCAGTTCAAGTTTGAAAGGGATCAGTCCCAACTCGGCTAGCAACAGACCACACAAAGGACTTGCACAACTTTTGGTGAGGCAGTCCACTCGGATGTGGAAGTCATGACATAGAAGGTAAGATAACACGAGCAACGCTCACAGATCATTCTCAGATGAGTGTGACAGTTCATATAGCAAGGTTCATGAGAAAGGTCTATCTGATGTTAAACAAATAATTCAACATAGATGATGATAGCATTAATAACATATGAAACACATTAACAAAAAAAATCATATAATTGCATACAAATCACTTCATACACAAGTACGTAAGTTAAACAATATATATCATTAAGGAAACTGGAACAGTCCAGCTACAATAACAACATATGCATGAAAATGTGTTGGTTCTTATTATATAAAGAAGTGTAAGTCACAATCATAGAATGCATCCATGTAAACTTACTAGTGCCAACAGTGGAACATTACAACCACATCTGCCTGCTCCTCCAAAGAGATGTACTAGCACCATGTAGTGGAGAACCCAAGGCACATTACAATATTATCCAAGCCTTCTTCTAGATAGCCTTAGTAGAAGCTTAGCTGACCAAAAGCCTATACAATGAGTTGTGAGGGACTATTTATAGCAAAGGATGGGGTGATCCTTGACATACCCCTTTGTGATTGTTCAACTACCCTCAGGACTCTTCACCTACTCTATTACTGTTACATCGACTATTGACACTTGACCTACACTTGACATGACTCAACATTACAATGTACATGTACTCATGTGAGACAACATGGCTTGAGCAAGCCTTGCAAGACATCACTGACACTTGATTTGCTATAGTGAGACGAACTTTTTAACATGCTTTTGATGGTGAAGGTGGTGAGCTATTGCCAAGCTTGGTCATCCGTGATGGTGTGCATGCACCTCATGGTGACATCTTGGTGAAGCGAACTCTTTCCTCTATTACAACCAGTGCATTGGTTCTGCCCCTTCATCCAAATCATTTTCTAACATGTGCATGGTCTTCTTGGGTATGGCTGAACTCGCAAGAAACTGATACATAGTTGATCTTCAAGGGTGTGCTAGTGGTCATGCACATCAACTTGCCTAAGTACATGCTCAACTCTAGTTGAACTTGCTTCTTGTCTTCGCCTTGGTCAGTGTGCTGAATGGGTTGGGTTGCATGAATGCACACAAATACATGCATGATGTTGAATCCCCTACATGTGATCATCAACAGTGCTCACCATGACTACGTTGTGTTAGATGTTGGGATCAATCTTTAACTTGTACGTGCATAGTTTCATCCATGAGTGAATGTTATGCCCACTTCTATTCTTGATGTTGTTGCAACTCATTCGTTTGTCTGTGCAACTTCATGTTCTTCCTTGATTTTCTGCTTCGGCACATGCAACTCCTTCTTCATTCCATTCTCCGTATTTGCGCAACCTTCGTGTCATGCAATCACCTCATAGCTTGAGTGTCCAAATTTTCCTTCCTTATCATTGGATCTACTTGATCTTTTAACTTTGTTCCACCTCTACGTTGTCAAAAACGTTCCTCTTGCATTCATTGCATTCAGTATGCTACCTTCAGCTATTTTTCATGACATTTCTTGTTGTGATGTTGTTTCTTGATGTCCTTGTCTACGAACAACTTGATGTATTCGCGAGTAGGCAATCTCATAGACACTTGATCGACTGCATCCCCAAGCATGCTATGAATGGTGTCTTCATCTCTACTCTCCTAGAAACCATTGTACCTATACTGCTAAGACGTAGATGAACACCTGTGATACCTAGGGACATGGAAACACTCATAGCAAGCAATCTATTAGTCAAAAACCAAAATGAACATGAGAACTGATTTTCAATATACCTGGGTAAATGATCATGAAGGTTGCGCTTTTTCGGTGGGGAGGTGAGGAAACCAATTACCAAGACTACTCAAGGCACAATCTAGGCTACTAGGAGACTGGATGACTGTTGGAACTACGCAATGCATAGTCTAGTATGGCTACTCACTACTGGGATTGTGCAATGCAGAATTATAGCTGGGAAGGACTATTGGCCAAGGGACAGATTTGCGCAATTACTTGAGCCAAGCAGCCACTGTCCTCCAAAAATGTGAAAAACAATCCTCGAGGCCAGTGTCAGGTAGGAATGCATGAATCTAGAGAGGAACGTGAGCCTCCCTTCCCCAGATTCTTTAATGTAGCATTGGTGAGGGCAAAGTCTAGGCCAAGGTTGGCCTAACTTGCCAATTGGAAACTGAATGAAACTAAGATAGTAAATGCATGACGACACTAAGCAATAGCAGAAGTGATTGACAACCCATGAAAAACATGAATGTAAGGTTCAACAAATAGATCAACATGCATTTGGGTGAAACAGTTCATTGGTTGGGAGAACGTTTGTGAAAAAGAGTTTCATGCATGCGACAACAGTGAGAAAGCAACGAAAACTAAAAAAGATCTAGGACAAGCTAGTATATATGTAAATGACAACAAGCATTCAAAAAAATCCAGAAAACAATACTCCCACAAGAGAAGATAGAAAAAAATGATAGAAATGTAGCGCAAGGCATGGGAAGCGGGCTTACCCCAAAACAAATAAGTTGAATGTGCCGACTACTCTTAGATGTGATGTGGGATGTCATAGTTGCAAGGTTGATGTGAGGAATGAGCTTTGTAGTGTCAAGTTGATGAGTTTTGATAACATCAAGTTTGTGACGTGCATGCAACAAATCTAAGGGAAGCGACACTTCATGGGAGGTTTCGGAATTGCTCCTTCCATGCAACCTCCAATTGGTAAAAATAGATCCCTGAAACAAGGTATTCCTTTGCATGGTGCTTTGGGAGAAGTATCCCATGCAAGCAAGACTATTTTTCTCGGTCTGGGAGGGAACCGGTCAACTCAGCTGCACATGGCAGAGAATTCGTAACTACTGGAGAAAAACGTGCATTTTTTGTTGGGAGCTAGGTTGGTTGCGTAGGAGATTAGCACAATTTCTGGATAGAGAAGCTCACTACTTCCTATATTTGCACAAATTGCTTCAGAAATTAAATTTACTTGTGAGCCACTATCAAACAAAGTATCAATTTTTGATGATTGGAAATAACTCGAATATGAAAAATCTCATGTCCTTTTCTCTCATTTTCTTCATTATCAATAGATTGTGTAGAATTACTTGTAGATGCTTCAGAGTTTTTACCTTTTATACCTATGGCTACGATTGTTGCTTCATCTCCTGAGTCTGACCCCAAATCCTTTTGAATAGCTGCAACATCCTTCTTCTTCTTTCCCTTGAACTTCTTAGGTTTCATCTCCAGATGTAGAATCCAACAGTGTTCATCATCATACCCGTCCTTCTTATAGTGAATGCATGAAGACTTGTTTTCCTGTATAGTGTTTGTCTTCCTTTCTTTCCATTTTTGTTTTCTTTTCTCCTTATTTTTTCTTGCAGTGGTTTGAATGATCCCCCAACATTTGGGTTCCCATTCTTACCTCTAGCTTCGAGATGCATAGCCTGAATGGATACCTCATATATGTTAATTGGATTAAACATGAGGATAGTGTGTGTCATGTAGTTGTGTAGACCACCTATATACTTCAACAGAGTCTCGGGTGTGTCTAGATAAATTCCTAGAATCAAAGCTCTTTCCCTAAATTCTTGGGTGTAACCTTGTACACTTTTCCCTTTTAGTTTTCAAAGAGTTTTCTAGCTCATCATGGGTTACTGCAAGTAGGCTAATGTATAGAATTGCTTTTTAATTGTAGAAACAAATTCACTCCTGATAGAAAGAATCTTACCATGTTTCTTCATGTCAGCTTGTGTCCTGCCTTCCCACCATACCAAGGGAGTGCCTCCAAGGCATAGGCTAGCCAACTGAATCTTACTATTGTCTGAGTCAATGCTCTGCACTCTGCAATAAACATCAATCTGTCTAATCCAATTATCTAGCTTCTCTGCATTCAACTCTCCATCATATATTGGTAAATCAAATTTAACATCTAATTTAATCAAAGATGTCTCCTTTTTACTTTCAGGGCTATTAGGAAGCATGAGAAAAATTTCTTCTTTCCCTTTTCCTTTAGAGTGGTCATGGAGGAGAGATTATTCTACTCCTTTGTCTTGTTTGGAGCTTGATGAATCTTCATCTCTATGTTTCTTAAAGGCCCTACACATTTCCCGCACCATGGATCTCGAGGTCATAAAACTATCCATGAATTGGGGGTCTGATTCGAAGGGATTTTCTTCTGACATTTTCCTCTTAGAATAGACTCTTCCAATTTTTGGGTTAGTTTCAGCCAATTCTCCTTCTCCTAGTTTAGGCTTTGATCTAGTTAGCAATGAACAACAAGATCCAGCATATGCCTGTCTAACCTTAGTAACCTAGAGCTATGATAACACTTGATCTCGAATTTATCCAGGACAAAGAATTAAAGGTATTACAGACTCATGTGCATGGATGTGCCTATGTTACTTCTGCAATAGATCGATAAGATTCCTAGAATACATAGACACTGAGGCAATCAGACAAAACATAATAGTCAAACATGTAAACAAAAAAAGTTTCATAAGGAGTTCACCCAATGCTCCTCGGATACTTCTCCTGGTCTAGCCTTTCTATGTTGGCTTCTCTACTATGTTTTCAAGCAGTGGTTTTACAACAGTGAGCTCCATTCGAGACTCACTAAACATAATGGAGTTATTAGGAATGGAGTGCATAGACTCTCGTTACTGAAGCTCGATCTCTGGGGGTCATAGTAGTATGACAGGCCTATGCTGAGGAGTTTTCTTGAACCTCCCAAGCCTTCAATGGAGTACACAGACTCTCTCTAACTCTCTTTATCTCTATCTGGATCGATGCTACCTTTAGGTTAGCTCAGCTTCTACTGTCTATTCTCGGCTATTAGCTTTCTACGTCTCTTCGTTGTGTGCCTCTCTATATGCTTCCTTCTCTGCTTCCGTTAGTTTATGGCTTTAAAGATAGTCTGTTCTTTTGACTGTTCTTTTCTGCTTCCCAGCCTTCTGGTTTCCTTTCCTCTATCCGTTCAAATTCCTCTACTCTGCGTCATCATCACTGGGTAATGCCTCGCATGGAGGTGGCCACCTATTTTCTAATGAACTTGGGGTCCGATTCCCTGAATCATATTCGAATGGTCGTTAAATCTGTTTGCTTCAAGATCTCCTACAAACACAAATCGTTTACTAACTCATCATCCACGTCGGATCTCAAATACCCTGTCATCTTGCTTTTTAACCTATCAAATCGAGTCAATCATTGGGACGTATCTCCACTGTCTCCGTTGTCGATCTGGGCCCCCCAGATCCTATGGTCATCCTTCATATCGGGCGGACAAGTCGCACGGTGTTTACCCATCCAATGCAAGCATCTTTCTCTCCCATCCACTGGACACGTGTCCCTCGATGTGTGGCATCGTGTAGGACTCAATAAAAATTGCTTATTGCCTCGAAGCCTTCTGATATCCTGTCAGTTTTGGGGAATCCCATGCTACAGAACTGAAACAGATACTTTTTTGAATTTTATAGCGATTTTGAGTCGAGGAACTTCGGGACTTTCCTTCACTGAGGGGGACGCCCTACGAGCACTAATCATGTATCAGAATCCACCTCTGTTTCTTGAATTAGCCTCTGGCTTTTCTAGTTTTGTTTCATTGTGCTTCACCATGGGCTAACAGTCTGTGCGCTTGAACGAGGGTCCTCATTGCTCTGCTGTGGCCACATCTATAATTATTATCAGGATTCCTTCTGATAGCTTTGATCTTTTCTAGGACTTGAATATTTTAGCATAATTTGAAATAGTCATGAAAGCTTAGAGAGTTTCTAGGATCCAATTCAGATCAACAAACGAGGCAGAATCCTAAGGCTGTAGCCCACTAACACAAATGAACTCATGGCTTCACCAATGGTAGTCTCATGTTTTCACTATGTAGGTTACCTTGATTTTTTTAAAATGATTGAAAGAGCTCAGCATCACCCCATTTTTATGAATTTTTGCTTCAAACCTTAAATATAATCATGTGACCCTAGCAAGAGTGACCTTCACTTTGTCTACTTCCATCATTGTTGCTGCCACAAGGATTCCAAACATGGGCGAGAGGTGGTTTAAATCAAAATATTTGGAATATTTTTTTTATGAACCATTCATCAAAACAATGTACAAAAATGAGAGGAGTGTTTTCCGTTTCAACTATCTTCTTAAAATGTATGCCCCCGTAATCATCATGAAGTGCATCTCTTGGGAAGGAAGGTTCTCTATGCTCTACACCTACCATATCAGACTGCTTATGCACTTCACAAGGGTCAAATTCCTCAATATCACATACTATCTATTCAGAAGCATAGAAAAATGCTTGTTGTGTAGAAGAGAGAGTATGACCACTAGATAAATATCCTTTTCCATAACTCATTGATGAAGATCATTAACCTTCATCACCTTGACTAGTTACATATTTCATGGGACAATTTCATTGCAAATGATATTTTCACCGCTCCACAAGGTCCACATTCTGAAGGTATGCCTTCTTCATCTCATCCCATTGATCATCAGGATGAAGCCATACCTCCTCCATCTCATCCCACTATATCTATTCCTCCATCTAATCGTCCACCCTCTGCATCACCTCCATCATCACCATTTCATGATCATGTAGGGTCACCTAGCAGAGTTGAGGTCATCAGGCCTAAGAGAACATATGTGAGCACATTGGTACATACTTATCAGAGAGGCCACGGGTAGGTGTTTTTCCCACAAATTGTGGAAGGGGCCTTCCCTTATTCATCAACAACGAAGATACACAAAGGTAAAGATCCAACAACAGGAGGATGACCTCCATGAGATAAAATAGGATTTTGAGATTATTGACCCAAGTGAGCAAGATGACTATGAGGATTTTAGCATAGTCATCAAGGAGAAATATGCCCAAATTAGAGAGCTTCAAACTAAGTTAGAGAGAGCTAAGATTGGCATTTATTTTCTGGAGTAGGAAAACAAGGAGCTTAAGATCAAAAATTTCATTAATAAGGTGAAACTCATCAAGGCTCCAAGAGAAAATGAGAAAGAAAAGGTCATTATTCATGAATCATATGGGAAGTATGTTGATTCTAATGAAGAAGAATACTAAATGCCAAGACAAAGGCCCGGGACTAGAGGGCTAAAAAGAGCTCTAGAACTAGAGAGGCAAAAATAGGTTGAACTTGCCAATGAGCTCACTTTGAATGAGCAGTTTGAAACCATGAATGATAAGGACCGGGAATATTGGTTTGAAAGGTTAAATGAGCATCTTGAGAAGCTCTTGAAGATTTCAAAGAGGGACAATGACTTACAAAGAAAGATGGACAAATACTACTTCAAGAAAAATCAAATTGCAAGGTCCAAGCTCTAAAAGGTCAAAACAAGATTTGAAACCGTAGCCAAGAAAAAGGAGGAAGACAAGATTGAAATCCTCTATGAGGCATAAATAATAGCCTAACACACCTCATTATAATTCCATAGGTGAAATTTTGAAGAATTTTAAGCAATTTTGGAAGCTTTCCGAACTTTTTGCATTTTTGGCAATTTTTGCATGAGTCACACTACCAAAAGTGAAACGCCCTAGGTGCTACACCTTTAGTAAAGACCTCCAAAATGAAAAATGGCCACCACCATTGGATTCATAAGGCCAAATAAAGTCAGGAAAACCACTTTTATCAGCTTTTTTGGGTCAATTAAGTAGTCAAAAGGTCTAAAAAACACCCAAAAAAATCATGCTCTTGCCCTGTTTTGAAGGTTGGTGCTGCGCTTTTGACCAATCTTGGGAGAATCTACTTTTGGACGGTCAAAACTTGACATCTTTGAAAATAAAGGTTGATATGGAAACTAGAAAACAATTGATTTCTAATGCGCTATCCTGGAATCAATTTTCACACTGGGAACCCCCTCAAATGTGTCGCTGAAGTTGGAGCTATGCTTAGGACAGTAGCGCTGCGCTTTTAAGAGAAATTTTTTGAGTTTCTTCATTTTGTAAATTTTCTCAGTTTTGATAGTTTCACATTGACATATCATGTTTTTACCAATGTAATTGATCGATTTAAATGTAATAATGATGTTTCTACTATTACCTAGGGTAAATACGTTAGGTGAAAACTCTTTTTGTGATGTAATGAATTAGTTTCAAAAAAGGGAGGGATGCGTCACTTTGACCACCCTACACTCTAGCTATCAGTTTAGTTTTTCGTGGCGCTACTCCTCCTCTCATGGATTCGAACCCTGAGGTTGGGACGATTTTGTTTGAGGCCTTTATCATGTACTTTTTCAATCATTCTACAGGTTGGACTCCATTGGATGTTGTACTACTATTTCAGAATTTGGCATGGATTATATTGGTTGAGTTGTAACTATTTTGGTGGAATTCCTGTGGCATTCTATTTTGATATTGTTTCTTATTTAGTTACATGTGTGTGAATGTATTGTATCTTCCATGATCCATTTCACTTCTAAATATTCTTTATTTTCAAGGTGTGATAAGAAGGGTACATCTTCTATGCTTTGTTTTGGGAAAATCATCATAATTTGTTTCGTTTCATCAATTTAAAAAACATTCATGATTTTCATGCTATTTTTAGCACCTCATAAGTCTAAAACATTTCATAAATATACTACAAAGTGTTAAATTACTTGCCTACCTTGCCCCATCAGATGTTTGCAATTCTAATTTTCTTTTTCGCTAGCCTCCTTTGCTCTCTAGCCTAATTCACTCATCGAGTGACTACCCCAATCAAATCGAATCAAAATCTTGAGCTACTATGTCTAGCCTAAAACCATAATCCATCCATTCCTTTTGGGCTGTGATCCTTTGGAGAGATCCCCTTCTGGCTTGGTAGGGCTAGCTACCAAGTCAAAAGATTGGTCTGTGGTTACCTGTGATGGAGTAATGTGTTCCCTTTGTGGACACAGCCATCCCCTCTAGCCCTACAGTGGGTCTAGTCACAACAAAGACAAAACAAAAATTCATTCCCTTAAATAGTCATCATCGAAGGTCTACCTCAAACCGGTGGTTGATGAAGTTCCGTTCCACTGCTCCAGCTTCCGTTTTCTTCTTCTTAATGAATAATCAACCTGAAAGAACACAAGAAAACAACAGAGCATGTAACTGAGAAACAACAATGATCTATTTACTCATAAAGTCAAGAAATCATGATCTATCAAGTAAATTACACACAAGACATAGGAAATCATCATTGGTTGTATTAATAATGAACCAAGAGCAAATCTTACAGCCAAGTCTTGACATCACAAGCCTTCTTGGAGGGTCCAGCCAGCATGTTTCTCAAGCATTCACTCTTCAAGGATGGGTCTCCCAATGTACAATATCTCTCTGTTGGACACCTAATCCTCAATTGGTTAGTGTGGAAGCCGAATGGAGAAAAGGATTCCAAGAGACCTTGGGATGTGAATCTCAACGATCACAACAATGTACTATAAATGTATATCTCCTGTTAACAAGAAACGTACTCACATGATTTATCTTTCCTATTGTTCTTGCTCCCATGTGTGTTTAACATGGTATCGGAGCCATGGTGTGTGGCCTGTGTAGTTTTCTTCCTCAGGGTTTATCCTTTAGTTAAGAAAAAAGTGACATGTTGTTATTCCCTGAGCAACTGATTTGAGCTGCCTTGAATAGCGCTGGCCTAGTCTTCATTACCTGCGCTCTGTCTGGCACACCTCCACTACCCTGACATATTCTATTTATAATTCCTGCGCCCTGTTCAGTTGAATACGCTCAGACTTCAAAAACCGTTTCATATTCTCTACAAACTCATCTCTGTCCATAACGCGCTACCTTTCCAGCGCTGCCTCTACTGCAAAATCACTATTAAAAGGTTGAATGATGGCCTGAAACATTGAATGATGGCCTGACATGTTGCACAATACCCTGCTGGATATGAAATGGAGACCTTCTGCATAATGGTGTGGCTGCTCTGCGCAGTGGAAACGTGGTGACAGCGGACACGGAAAGGACAGTAACGCACTCTATTATTCGATTGATGGCAAGTTTAACATTCGAGGATGGACAACATCAGTGTTAAAATTTCGAATGGTTGTTGAGTAACGTCTACTGCTGGCTTACTATTCAAACAGCAAATAACTTCAAACACTGTGGAATGGTATATTGAACTATGCATTTCTTGCTCATAATCGACTTGAGATCTATATTATTGTTGCACATGGTCTACGAGCCCTTTCTAGATTCCATTCTCTGCGTAATATTTTTTTCTCTCTCATTCTGCTATTTGATATGATTATGAGGCTTTGAAGTCTATTGCATACAAATTTTGAGAAACGAATTGCTGTCTCTCCGAGCTGTGTTGGAAATTGACGTCGTATGTGTTGGAAATTGGCGTCGTTGAGTCTCAAATCAATTCGGAGCCAAACTATCAAAAAATGTTAAACGTGAGAGGAAACGTCACATTACCCTGTGCTGTCAGTAGAACATCACAACTGAATGATGAGTAGGGTACTGTAGAGTACCGCCTTTTTCTTGCATTCTATTGCTGCCGTTGATCGAACTCCCGAAATTTCGTTCTTGTGACCGCCAAGAATCTCAATCTGAGATTTCAAGAACAAAACCAGGGGGCTAATAAAGAGAGAGATTTTTGAATACAAGAGGGAGCGTGCATTAATAAAAAGATCACATAATATGTAGCACAATATTTGGTGGATGCATAAATGATGCATTGAGCCCTTTTTTAAAGAGACTGTATAGTGTGTGAATTGAATGATTTTTATTCGTAGCTGTGGAATACTAACACTGTTTTGTTGAATGCGATATATTTTAATGCGTTGCCTGCGGTATATGGTTCTGGTTGTTGAAAGAGGAAGGGTCGTGCATTTCCATTTTAACGCTGTCCCATCGGTAAATGTTGAGTGTGAATTGTGAAGGAGCTGCTACATGAGAGATTAGATTCCCTCCAAACCTGTAGCATCGAGACAACATTTTTGTAACGAATCTACTCCATCTCTCTCTAGACCTCCACTCAGATTTGCACTCAAATGCTCAATGGTGAACCCAACGTTACAAATCTCAAAAATAAGGTGGCTTCCTGAAGCATGGTTGTTTTAACACCAGAAAATTATTGGACAAAGTATCAGAGGCTGTCAAGTCTGGGAATTTTTCCATAGCCAGTGAGCTCTGTAGTCTACGTTTTTTATTTGTCATGTTTCTTATTTTCCCCCATTGCGACTGTTACGCATCAGTAAGAAACTTCTGATTTTGCGTGATTGTTGTGCAAGAATCTCTTCTAATTTGCTTGTTGCTGCAAATTCCACTAAAAATACGCAATCTCAAGATGGATCACTAAAATAGGAAGTCACACTTCTCTTCCAATAACGTGGGTTCCAGTGTCTCTGCTCCACGTATTTTCCAAAATCCATCCAAGGAGAAATACGCATAAGAGAGGCCGAAGTTGGAGATTCGTGGTGTCATCTTGAGAACAAAATCCATCTTGAGACAAATCACGGGTTTAGGGTTCCACCAATAAAGGCCGAGTTCGTACTTTGGTGGCTGATAAATTACTGTTGGAAGGTCGAATGCACAAAAAAATGAGTTGTATTTTCCACAGGTCCATATTATCTTTGCTGTAGCACACTCTTTTTAGAGATTCCATGTTGAATTGGTTAAATAATTTTGGTGATTGAAGTCGAGGAGTTCTTGCCTGTTCATTTTCAGAAACTTTGTTTCAGTCCTGTGGCTTTAATTTGACAAGAAAGTTGGTTCCGAGCCTAAAACAATCTTTCTAGAGTTGGTTCATGACCTGCATAGGCCAACTTTGTATTTTCTACAGCGACTCATCGCTGCCCGCCGAAAATATTTGTTGTTTATAAGGGGAGAGAAGTAACAACTTGCAGAGTCCACAATGAAGTCTGGCAATCTGTAATCCCACAATTGTAGCTGTTCCACATGTTATCATGAATGGTTACAGTCGCTATTGAGCTTGACTATTCTTTTCCACTAGCCGAGAAAGTGAAGGAGTACTTGAAGGATCCAAGCAAGTTTGCAGTTGTTGCAGCTCCAGTGTAGCATTGTATTTAAAACTCATTATAGTGCATTGATTCCTTAATTCCGCTACTGCATAAAGAGTTTGGTGAGCTGATTGTAATTTTTTATGTTGCACACTAATCATTTGCTGACACTTATAAAGGATATTGGAGTGACATTGAATTGTGAGTGATTGTTGCTTCTTCTTCACTCGTTGATAGTTGTGATCAATTTCTTTAATGTATAAGATAATGAAGAAAATGACCAGACTTGATAATGCATTAGAGTTGTTAAATACTCTGATACATTCCACTGTTGATAAGATGGTTAATATCAACAAAACCTCTCTATTCAATATTAAAATATGTCTACAAAATGCAAAGGAGAATATTGAGTTTTGTAGCTTGAGACAAAGCTACAGCAAGAAGAACTAAAACAGAGGAGTCATCATTCTGAACCTGTTTCTATTCAGAACACTGAAACAGACTCCCATGAACAATAAGACAATATTGTTGAAGTTCATTCAGGTCCAGTGTCCAATAAAGCAACAATTGTACATACAGATGCAGAAACTCAGCCTGCACTTCCCAAGCCCATCATCAGACCTTGGGAACAACTTGTCCACAATAAGCATAGAACTGGTCTTGGATATGACAAGGACTTGTCCTTTCATATTCAAGACTTCTCAAAGCGTATTCAGTTTCAAAGTGTTGGATTCATTCATGACAGTTCACCTGCTCCTCATGACAGTTCGCCTCCAGCTATTCCAGATTATGCCTCTCTTCCACAACAACAACAACAACAGAAACAACAGATTGTAAAATGCCAACATTGTGACCGAGTTGGCCATCTGAAAGATCATTGTTTTGATCTTCATCCATGTAAGCATTGTCATCAAACCACCCATTCTTCACATAGATGCTTCAGCAACAAACGTCCTGCAAGAACAAAGATTCATCTTGGATGGATCGCTTCTTGGCAATGGGCATCAACAACCAATAAGATATTCCAAACACATGTCAAAACATGTTCTAGAGTATTAAACAATCTTGCAGTTGAGTTTTCTCCATCCTCTCACCTTGTATCTGACAAGGGGGGAAATGGTGGTCATCTACAAGCTTCAAAGCCACATCAAGTGAGCCTAAGCCACAACCTGCCACACCAGTTTCAAATTTATAGCCAGAGACAAAGATGCCTATGAACATGCCTTCAGTTGGTGATCTGGGACACTTCCTCTAGCAGAAGACTTTAGCTTCTTGCCAGCTTTGGAAGAATTCCAGGAACAGAATTGAGAACACTTCCTCTAGAAGAAGACACCAGCTTCTTGCCAGATTTGGAAGAGTTCCAGGAATTGCATTAAGCATTCTAGAGTTCTTGGTCATCCTTAAACAATCACAGGTTGAGACTTCCCTTTTCAGGTTGAATTTTTCCCTTTTATGCGAGGTGAGACCTCCCTTTTATGGTTGAAGGTTTCCCGCTTCAAAACAATAGGAGCACTTCCTCTAGCAAAAGACTTCAGCTTCTTGCCAGTTTTGGAAGAGTTCTGGGAACTGCACTAAGTGTTCCAGTGTTGGTGGTCATCCTTAAACCACTGCCCTTTATACCAACATTTCATAGAGCACATTCAGCCTAGTGCTGGCATGCATTTTTGCACATTTTGTATTACAGCTCTCTTCTTGGACTCATACATAACCCTTCGGATTAAGGGGGGGAATGTTGGACACCTAATCCTCAATGGGTTAGTGTGGAAGCCGAATGGACAAAAAGATTCCAAGAGACCTTGGGATGTGAATCTCAATGGTCACAACAATGCACTATAAATGTATATCTCCTGTTAATAAAAAATGTACTCGCATGATTTATCTTTCCTATTGTTCTTGATCCCATGTGTGTTGAACACTCTCCCTCACTTACAAGCTTTAATAAAAAGTTAAGGGCACTCCACAACCTATTACAAACTATAAGAAATCCCACACTTGTCACACTCACACCAAAGCTATCTACCAAACTCAAAAGCACTAGTAGCACTGCTCAACCAAAAGAACTAGTGGATCATAGCAATGGTGAGAGATTTTATAGGAGAAGGACTCTCCATGAAATGAGGGAGGAGGAGCTCATCCTCAAGGAAGGTAGTGCCAAAGATGGAACTACCATTCGAGAGGGGGAAGGGCGACCCAAACTGACCAAACAACCAGGTCTAGAGACATCCAAAAGGCTGACTGTTGGAATGAATTTGCCCAATCTGGATCGTCGCAAGGCATAAACTAAGTCTCCATGATGGCATTGCTAGGAGGCAATGCACGTAGACCCATCATTGCCATATATAGCTCATAACCTCGTGCCGGGTCTAGAATACAATCGTCGTGGGAAACAGATGTAAACCTGTGACGGTGTCATGATGAGACCGTTTATGACATGGGATCATCACTTATATTAATGATTTACTTGCGACGAGGTAGAAACTTATGGAATGAGAGCAATTTGTAGAATTAGAGAGCATTTTCTCAATCTTCTTATATTAGTGGGAAGATATGAACATTTTTATTTGACACATGACATAGTAGAGGCACTGAGATGAGGACAGTGACAAATTATTGTGTAACAAATGCCCCCTAATGCATGAAGCCCGAGAGAGTGGGAGGGGTGAAATGATTTATGCAACTATCTGAACTGGAAAACTGCCTTGAAGATCTTGTAGGCACATGTATAACTGATATCTCTGATAGTGAAATACATATAGTCTAAGCATGGGCACAACCATTCTAAAGACATACGAAACTAGGTCTGTGGTATGGATGTAGCCATCCAGTTTACAAGACCATGATAATGATAAAGGTATGGTCATAGCCATCCATGAAGACTCAGGCATGGTCACAGTCATCGATCAAAGAGTCACGTATGTAATCGCGAACCAATCCATGCAGCCCGAACATATGTAATCATAGTTCAGGGTCTTGAAACCCAACCGATCATAGTACAAATTCTAGCATGCGAACATATGTGTTAAGGTCGAGCATGATAGAATATCGCTTGATTACTGGCCAATGATGAAAATTGTTAACAAGAGCGAGAGAAACCACCAATAATGCTAATGGCTCTCAAGGTACTATCAGGTAGAATCCACTAAGTGTGAAAAATGAGCTGAAGTCGAACATTCACAGAATCACCCAATCAAAGACCAATGATGAAAGTCTATCATCAGGTGTGAAGAACTTGCCATCGAGGCATGCAAGCTCTAAGGTATTGAAGGGGATCTCTAGATCAATCTCCTAGATAGTGAGCTGGCATCGACAGGAGGCAACCCATTGTAGGAGGGCCATAATGCTTCCCCCATCAATGACACGAGATAAGGAACAAGTGTTAGATGGTGAAACAAACTATCAGAGGAGGAGGTAAGGATGTGAACTGCAGAGGGATTATACTTTTGAACATATCGGCGACACGACACCGGAATATGGTAGCATTTTGGTACCAAGGTATCAGAGGCTTGATGGAGACAACATAGATCAGATGGACTGAGGAAAACTAACAACCCAAAACCTTGGAAGGCCAAGTGACGATGTGTGGATATCCCAACCCGAAAAGAAGCAAAAGTGTCGATGTTCAAGAGTGACTAGCTACCATAGTTAACCAATGATGACTTCCAAAAGTTTTCCCCACCATTTCTAGCAAGTACCCCAATTATTTTTTAAAACAAGCTTGAAGGGGCTAATATATTCTTGTAATATAAGTTCGAACTTCAGACGAATCCAACTTTGTAATCGTTTAACGAGCCCTAGGGAGGAGAAGCTTGAGTCTCTTCATGGTGACGAGCCTAATTTTGTCAGGGTTTAACAAGTCTGACATATGTAAAACCAGAGTCTTTTTCATGTTTAGAGAGTTTGAGAAAGACTCGGAAAATAAAACTCAAGGGGGGGTCCTTTTTCATAAATTTATGTCCCTCAAGCTGCAAAAAGTATAAAATAATACTCGAGAGAACCGCTTGACCATGACGATCAAGGAGTACGTTTTGTAACTAGTGGCCTTGATCCGAAAAAGTAGAAAATTAGTCGAAGACACGTCATTTCGTAACCAATATCGAACTCGAAAAGACAAAATTTTGGCAATCTTTTCATGTTTGTATGGTCAGAAAAGCATTGAAAGTGGACTACCTTTTTATTCTGTTTAATGAGTTAAAAAAAGGAAAAACTCAACAATCTTTTCATATTTTACAAGTCAGAAAAGAGTTTAAAGGTGACTCATCCTAGAGGAACGAGTGGTATAAAGGGTAGAAATTGGTTCTGGCAATGGTGGAACAGCTCGAAACATGTAATGGTCAAGAGGTTGGCTAACAAAACCACTAATCACTGCAGTCCCTTAAGAAAGGAAAAACAACCAAGTGAAAGCATATGATCAGCCAAATAGATGGTGATGATGAAATAAAAACAACCAAGGCTCATCTAGTAGAATTTAGTAGATAAAAACGATAATCACGAGATGTAAATCAGTTATGGGGTCATTTTTACATAAGCTTGAACCATGGAGAACTCTTCTTTAATTCGGTTTCATGTTTACACAAGCTTGAAATGAAAAACTATGCTTGTTATAATTTCACATGCCCCTAGCATAATGATGCAAATCGAGGTACATGCCCCCCAAGCTTCATTGCATTCAACGAGGTGGATGGAATGAAGGTTCACCTTTGAGATCTTGGAAAGACTCGACTCAAATTTTATGAGATCATAATCAAAGACTCGATTTGGAAAAGGGAGTTGGTTCATTTTTTAATGAGTTTGACACAGTAAAAAAACTATCCTCATAACCCTTGTTTCATTTTTTAATGAGGTTGACATAAGATCAAGAACATTCCTCAAGAGTCCTTGTTTCTTTTTTTAACGAGCTTGACACAAGACAAGGAACTATGCTCAAGACCCTTTTTCTCATTTTTTAACGAGGTTGACACAAGAACAAGGACTCTCCTCAGACTCCTTGTTTCATTTTTAAATAAGGTTGACACAAGAACAAGAACTATCCTCGGACTCTGTTCATGGGCCATATGAGAACATGGCTCTCGAGAGGTCTGCACTAAATGGAAGAAGCACACTCCGAGAGGAACACATGTCATTAGAGACCAATGACAGATCGGGTTCCAATGCCCCCAGTACATGATGTATGAGACCATCTGCATGATCATCAGCAGAGGCAGAGACGGAAAGGGTAGCCACATAATTGACTTGTGGTTGGGAAGGTACTGCTTGCGAGAAAGAATTGATAGGGGACAATGGCTGCACAAGACGCACCGGGGGACTAAAGAACGATAATTGATCTATGGTCACCATTCTTCTATCGTGTGTAAGACAAAACACACAGATAAAGGAGAAGGGGATGAATGCCTTCACACAGTCTACAGGGGAATCGAATCTTCAATTTCTTCTTACCACTGCCATTTGAGAGGGTAGCATCGTCATGAGTGTTAGAGGATGATGAGGGATGAGCCAAATCATGAGACCATACTTCTAATATCCTAGGGATGCTAGGACAGTCATGAAGAAGATGGTCACCCTTGTACAATTTGCAACGAAACTTAACCTTCCGCGGAGGAGCACATGATGGTACGACCTGAGATGCACTCGAAACAATAGTGGCATAGGTGGCCTCACATTTATCAGATACCTTATTCTTCTTCTTAGTCTATTGGTTACTAGATGTGAAACTTTCACCAGGTGAAGGAGGAGATGAAGGTGAGGAAACATGGGAAGAAGGCATAGGCTCAACCTTGGAATCAACATGTCGTGGTTTAGACAAAGGAGATGGTGGAATAGGAGTCATCGCACTCGGGACCACCGACATTGAAAACATCCAAATGGGCGAACCGATGGTTAACCCAGGCAAAGACAATGTTTCCATGTACGAAGCACCAGCATTTCCAAAAGGCAGAAATGGACCAGGATTTCCATTTGGGGGAAGAACTTGACGAGTAGATTCGAGAATGCTGTCGTCGAGAACAAGCTTGAAAAACACTTTTATCACAACCAAGAACTCAAACTGTTACCAGGAATATTTTGGGGTAGTAAATTTTATGACGTAGGAACAAAACTTGGCCTTTTCATGTTTCAAGAGTCGAGAAAAGGACAAAAAGGTGACACTATCTCTTTCGAAGTTTAATGAGCCTTAAAGGACAAGAGCTTAGATGATTTTTTTTTTTAAGGAGTCTAAAAAGTAATGAAAGTGACTACTCTATAGAACTAGGCAAAAGGTTTACCAAAAAACTCGTAAAACTGCATATACACCTTGGCGATCATATGAAAACCAAGGACTTTCCGTACAATAGTCAATCTTCTCGAATGTTGTGTTTGGTGCGTTATAGTTTGCAAGGAGGCTGACACAACTTCCTAAAGATATAGGATGATAACCTAGTGGGGTCTCCCAACATATACTTGATGGTACTGGGAGCGCAAGGCCGTACTAGCAGCTATTGAATCACAAAAAGAGGAATCACCCAACCTTAACTGAAAACAATAGTGACTAGGTTTAATGACGCCAGAGCATGTCTCTAGCTCAAACCTCTAAATAATGTGCATTAAGTTCCAATGTGTTGTTATATTTATTCAGTTCATTTTAGAGTTGATATTGAATTATGTTTCAATTTCCAGGCCTTACCGTATGTATACCAAAACCTAGGATGCAACTAGAATGAGTAAAGAATCTTTCATTTCAATGAACACCTACTTACAGAAAGGTAGAGAGACCATTCCCAAACCAACACAAAACCAAGACCAGTAAAAGCAATCACTAAGAGACACAATGCATAAAATCATCAATTCCTACAGTGCATTGATACTACCAATGACAAATTCAAAATTTTGTTCCAATTTCTCAAACATGAAAATCTTGAAATGCAAATGTACTTTCACTTTCGTATACTAACGAATGCAATCTTTTGATTTTGATAGCTTTGAATTCTAAAGAAACAAATAAGAAAGTGTGAACTGATTGATCCAAACAATTGTAATCTATGTCTGAGAGTGAAAAATCGAATCAATATGAAAATTGGTTCAATAATTGACATTAAGCATCAACCAACAAGAAACAAGTAATGGAAAAATCTCAAGCAAAACAACAAGACGGTTGTGGATGAACCTTGGACAGACAAGCAACCAAGCCAAATAGGTCAAAACTTGAAAGAGCTAGGTCACAAAGCCAAAAAATAAAAGATTCACTCAATGAGGCTAAAGAGCAAGCACCTTAATCAGAAGGAATTAAAACAAACTAATAGGCAAGAGAAAGACAACAAGGGATTAACCAGACTGGTAAATTTAGGAGGTACAATTGAAAAAACAATTCTATAGAAATCATCATGGGCGTAACACCAGAAACTAGGGATGATCAGCCACTAGCCGTAGTAATAGAGCAACATTGTCGCGACTGTACGATAGCATTCAACAACACACAAAACTTTAAAACAGAGACAGGGTGACGTCGGTGCGATTGTTAAGCTTTTTTCAGTGATGAACTTAACAACAATGGAAAATGAATAGAAAATCCAAAACAAAGATCGGGCTATCCTTACACACAATAAAGGGATTTCCCAGATTTACCCAGGTAATCAAATAGACTAATGATTCAACCCCAAAATTCAAGAGACACTAAATCAAAATCAACAAAAGCAAACAAGAGAGAAAACATATGAAGGACTCCCCAGCGGAGTCACCAACATGTGATGTAAGAAAGTGTTCCCTTTGTAGACAGAGGAAACCCCTCCAGCCATAGAGTGGGTCTAGACATAGCAAAGACAAAATAACAATTGATTCCCTTAAATAGTCATAGTCGAAGGCCTACCTCAAACCGGTGGTTGATGAAGTTCCATTGTGCTGCTCCAACTTTCTCATTAATGAGTAATCAACTTGAAATAACACATGAAAACAATAGAACATGTAACCAAGAAACAACAATGATCTATTTACTCATGAAGTCAAGAAATCATGAGCTATCAAGTAAATTACATACAAGACATAGGAAATCATCATTGATTGTACTAATAACGAACCAAAAGCAAAGATTACAATGAAGTCTTGACGTTGCAAGCCTTCTCGGAGGGTCTATCCAACATGTTTCTCAAGCATTCAATCTTGAAGGAGTCTCCATGAAACGAGGGAGGAGGAGCTCATCCTCAAGGAAGGTAGCACAAAAGACAAAACTACCATTCTAGAGGGGGAAGGGCAACCCAAACTGACCCAACAACTAGGTCTAGAGACATCCAGAAGGCTGACTGTTGGAATGAATTCACCCAATCTAGATCATCGTTAGCCGTAAACTAAGTCTCCGCGATGGCATTGCTAGGAGGCAATGCATGCAGACCCATAATTTCCATATATAGCTCATAACCTCGCGCTGGGTCTAGAAATCTGACCGTCACAGGAAACAGATGTCCACCTACGACGGAGTCACGATGAGACCATTTATGACATGGGATCATCACATATATTAAGGATTTACTCACAACAAGGCAGAAACTTAAGGAATGAGGGCAATTTGCAGCATCAGAGAGCATTTGCTCAATCTTCTTATGTTAGTGGGAAGATATGAACATGTTTGTTTGACACATGACACAGGAAAGGGACTGAGATGAGGATATTGACAAATTACTGTGTAACATTACCTCAGCTAAACTCTTCCTCAACCTTGGAGATCCGAAGGAGTGATAACACATCACAACATGGAAAGCAAGTTAGGAAGCAATCCAAAGTGATGGTTAAACCAATAACACAGATCATAAAGATTCATACATACATACATATATAGCTATACATTTATGCGTAAGAAAACCAATACATATATCATTTAGAGTAAACTAGATAGCATAAAATACAATAGGACATATGCATTAAACGTGCTGGCTCTTATTATATTAAGAACTGTAGTTTCTAGTCGTACAATAGATCGATGCCCAATGACTAGTTTTGATAATGGAAAGTTACAACCACAATAACCTTCTCCTCCAAAGGGATATACTAGCTCTGCACAGTGGAGAAGACAAGGGTCATTACAACACTATCCAAGCTCTCTCCAAGAGAGTCTTATTGGAAGCTTGGCTGACCAAAAGCTTTTACAATGAGTTATGAGGTTCTATTTATAGCAAAGGGTGGGTTGACCATTGACATTCCCCTTTGTGACATTTCATCTACCCTCATGACTCTTCATCTACTCTATGACTCTTACATTCAACTATCGACACTTGAACTTCCACTTGACACGATGTTACATTACAATTCACATGTGCTCATATGAGACAAAATGGATTAAGCAAGCCATTTAAGACATTGTTGGCACTTGGTCCATTATGGTGAGACAAAAGCTCTGACATGCTTGTGATGGTGAAGGTGGTGACGTGATGCCAATCTTGGTCGTCCTTGATAGTGTGCATGCACTCGATGGTGACATATTGTTGAAGTGAACTCTTGCCTCCATCACATTCGGGTGCATTTGTGTGGCTCCTCCATCCAACTAGTCTGCTAACATGCACATGGTCTTCTTGGGTGCGATTGAACGAGAAACACACTGATGCATAGTGTCCATGTTGATTTTCCAATGTGTGTTGGTGGTCATGTGCATCAACTGTCAACTACATGTTTAGCTCTAGTCAGACTTACTTCTTGTCTTTGCCTTAGCCAATGTGATGAATGGGTGGGATCACATGCGTGTGCACAATGACATGCATGTTGTTGTATGCCCTTGCATGCGATCAACAACACTACATACCTTGTCTGCTTCGTGCCAGATGTTGGGATGGATCTATAACTTGTACCAGTGTAGTTTCAACTCTGAGTGCATGTTGCCTTGATCGAAAAATGGATCTTGGATAAACCTTTAAGTCTAAAAGATTTCATATAAGAGGTAAAAGGTGCCAAATGGCACAAAGACTTTGTAAATTAGAGGAAAATTAGAGTCACAGACTGCTCTCAAAAATAGTCTCTTTGCAAAGATCCCTTCATTCTAAATCCAACACAACTTGAATGGGAAAAAATGGACTTCAGATGGAGAAGTTATCACAAAAAGAAGTTACCTTTGTTCTTTCATAAAGAGGCAAAAATCCTTTATGGCAAAAGTACCCTTATAAGGGAAAATCACATCAAATGAGACCAAGAGGAGGACTTAAAGTTGCGTGGGAGGTACCCTCGATCAGCGACCTCAGATGATCGGTCCGGCGGGTCAAATTGGAGACAGGCAATGTATACCCAAGGCGAAGCTCCCGAGCCGATGCTATGGTGTGATCGCCGAAATCGGCAGATCAAACCCAGAGCTACATAGAGGAGCAGCTACAAAAATATACATACATACATACATACATACATACATACATACATACATACATACATACATACATACATACATACATACATACATACATACATACATACATATATATATATATAATATATATATATATATATACATATATATATATATATATATATTATATATATATATTATATATGCGCGATGCAATTAGCCGTACCCTATTAGTGTCAGTCTTTGAAGCCTTGAACCAGTGACCAAATATGCTCTTACAAAGTGGTCTTAAGGTGCCAAAGTCAAATTTTTTCATTTCAGTGAGTTATCAAGTAAAATTTGGTCACTAGGTATTAGGTCTGGGATTCATTTTCACTTCTCTCAAAGTTGTCCAAGTGTCAGTCCATGTCACCATTCAAATGAGTGTACCATAATTCAGAGAGTTGTTATCATCATTTTAGGTTCCAATGGGTCATTTTACACCTTGTTCGTGCTTTAGTTGTGCCTAGTTAAGTTTCATTTCCCTCTCCTAGGGTTTTGAAGGTAATTTCTCTTGTATAGTCAAATCATTAACAAAACTTGTATCCTGGTGTTCATGCACCTTCCCCTATCCTTGATGTACCTTATTAAACACTTCCCATTATTGATATCTCTCAAATTCCTCATTTTTCCACAAACCCTAGTTTCTTGCTACAATTTGACAATTTTCTAGGCTAAGCTTGTGTTTTTCCCTTTTGGACCCCTTCCCCTCACTCAATCTTTGAAGTTCCATTTTCCCCTATTTCCTAACATCCCTCCCTACTTCCCAAAATTTCCTCAAGAATTTAGAAACCCCTTATCCCCTTCATTTCCTTTCATTTCGACAAATCCCATGTTCCACACATCGGGGTAGGTTTTACTCAAATGATGTTTCTGAGAAATAGAAGATGGATTTGAAAAAAGTGAAAGATATTTTTATCCATAACAGGCCAAGGAAGAGAAAAATCATTCACTTTTTACACAGGTGTCATGGTTTTAGAGAAATGTCAAAAATAAAGTTGCCTTAGGAGGGTTGTTGCACCTTTGGTGTGGCCTTGGAACAATCAAGATTTCTCCTAGCCTGGTTGGCCAAATGACTTGCTTGATGCATCAAATGATAACTACACACAAATATCTTTCCAATGAGCTATCATGAGCTCATTTTGGAGTTGAGGAAGAGCTTCAAATGTTGACTGCAACAACAATCTGCATTTAGGTATCCTCATTTTGCACATTTTGACTAGTCTTGGGAGATTGGACTTTTTACAGGGCAAATGACCTTGAAATTGGAAAATTCAATATGTCCTAGAAAGTAAACTGGATAGGATTTCCAACGAGCTATCCTGTACTCAATTTGGACAGCACAAAGGCATTCAAAATTGGTCTTCCAAAAGGCACTGCGCACTTGGTAATTAGCGTTGTGCATAGAAAAGGCGTCGGGCACCTATTGCAGGTTTTCTATTGAAATTTGGTCTAGCACTGTGCATAGAAAGTGCACTGCGCACCTATTCCTTAGCACTGCAAACCTATTCAAAAAACCAAAAATACATCAAAACTCCTCCAAAGTTTCAAAAAATCAAATTAAAGCTTGTTCCAAGTAAGTAAAACATTCCTCCTTGCTCAGGGAGGTTGTGTTTGGTGCCTTGGATGTTTTTGGGTTCCTTTAAGAAAAACCCTAGCTAAATAGCTAACACAAACCCTAGCTAATTCCTAAATCCTATCTTGCAAGTTTTTAAATGTCATTTCTCTTCTTTTTCAATTGATCCATGTTGAGCTTGGAAAATCCCATGCCCTTTCCCTAACAACATCAACATTCACTCCCTAGACTCCACTCCCATTTACCAAACCCTAGCCCTATACCCTATTCCCAAACCCTAATTCCTACATCCTATTGCTTCACTACATCCACTCCATTATCAAACCCGTCATCCACATTCATAATACCATTCTCTCCCCACATTTCCCAAAAGGAAACCCCTCCTCCTAGCAGTCACTTCCAGTATACACTATACACTACTCACCTCATATTTTAAAATCTCTTCATACTCATCTGCTTTCACTCGAAATTCATAAGCATGGAGACAGATTTAGATTATGAGAGGGAAGAGGAAACTCTCAGTGATTCTTCTAGAGAAGCTCATGTACCAAGAAAGCCACACAAATGGGGCAAGATCATCGGGGAGGAAACTATCAGTCTCAAGAGTTGCTTGCTTGTCCTCTTGCTATATCTTGTTTTAGACATCATTCTTGGTATGAGCTTGCCCGATTGTTTGTCACTCATCTACATAATGCCTAATTGGACCTAGCTGGTGTCTCATTTACCTTGTCACCTACCACCATCTTGGAAGCAACAAGCATCCCAAAAGTTGGTGAACACTGGAACAAAGGACAATATGTTGACAGTATGATGAAGAGGCTAAAAGCTAAGCTAAAAAGAGCTTTGAGGAGAAAAAAAGAACAAGATAAACTCAAGATCTTGGATGAAGCATCATTGGCCTAGAAAAGCACTTAACAAGGGTCACTCATGCCAAATTTCAAGAAATTTGGAGCAATTGTTGTCATTTTTGAAATTTTTAATGCAAAAAATAGGTTTTTTCAGCTCGTGCACAGCGACACCGCCACTGCGCTTTTGTTGGGGGCATCAATTAATCAAAAGGATTTCATTTTTGGAATCAGCATGAAAAAATATGCAAGCTCAGAAATGGCTGAGAATTTTGCGCAAGTTCTAGGTCTCCAAAAGGACCAAAAGCACCCAAAAAGTGCCCTCTCTGCCACTTTTTTGCCACACAGGAAGCACTCTTGGGATATTCAATTTTTGGAGGGGTAAATGGACTCCAAATACAGAAATTAAAGTTGTTCCAGAAAGTAGACTCACCAAAATTTCCAACGAGATTTATTGATCTGAAAATGGAATGTACTTGTTTAAGGGTGCAAGGTATCCATTTCCCATAATTTCAAATGCGAGTTATACACTCCAATTGACCTTTGAAAATGTGAAAACTTCTTATTTCTTATAGAGAGATAGACTATAAGGGAATTCACCGGACATGTCACCTCTAAAGAGAGGATGAGTTCTAGAGGCTACCAGGCCCTCTACAGGCTCTACCTAAAGAAATAACGAAGTAAACACTTAAAAGTCTTTGACATACACATACATGAAGTTTGATGTCTTGCGGAATAAGAAAAATAACTTTCTGCAGTTGAATAGATGATTATGTGTATATGCAAGTTATGTATATTTGTTCTTTAACACTTTATATCAGTTTTGTTTAGCATGTCATCTTCAGCAAATAAAGAAATCAAAATGATAAAGAAGTTCACCCCTTCTGGGCTACATCTGCTGGACAAAGCCTCTCCAACTAGGCTTGTCCTCTTGTATTAAAAATACTACAAAGGCTAATATAAGAATATTAGTGTCTCGAAAGACAGATATGATTGTAAATACATAATCTGAAGATAGGAATTAGCTAAACATGCTATTTCCCAAGCACTAAACAATGAAATTGTACCTCATACAGTACTTTCCCCAATTGGCCCTGGTGGCCCTTTAGACTTGCATGGAGAATTTCGAGGTGAAGATGACCTCAATTGGTTCTAAAACCTTTGCCATTAGATTTAGAAGGTCGAAAATAGCAGAAATAGGCTTTTGAATCACCAAAAATGTATGAACACAGCCCCCAAAGAGCTCAAGCACTCAAATGGCCCTAGTGGCCCTGAAAGCTTCCCTAAAGCTAAACAATGAGAAGAATGCCTCAACAGGAAAAACGAGCTGTAGAAATGGATTCACAATGCTGAAAACCTTCAGGAATGACCTTCATTCCACATTCACTAGGTGCATAATTCCCAATGCAGCTCCCAAACTAATTTGGCCCTAGGGGCTCCTGGAACTTCCCTGAAGCAAAATCACCTGCAAATTACCTCAAGTGGCTATGAAACCTATGCCAATGGCTTCACAAGGTCGAAGAGACCCAAAATAAAAAAAACAATCGTGCAAAAAGGAATTTCCTAGCCAAAGTTATGGCTATTTACTCCCAACTGCCACCTAGTCCTAAAAAGACTCCAGCTAACTTTAGTTGGAGTCCAGTTAACTCTGCCAATTATGGCGGGTCCGCCCAAATTTGGCGGTCCACCCAAAAACTCCACCATCTTAACTGCACATCAACCATTGGTGGACTACCAATTCAGTTTGCATGTGAGCGTGGTTTACGGGACTGTGGTTAGACGCATAAGATTGTGTGTCAAACCGTTTTTCAATGGTTGTTGAACTATTAGTGTGTCACCGCGTTAATAGCAAATGTGACCACGTATATAAAAGGGTAACTATTTACCCCTGCAGGTGAGGAGTTTGGCACACCAACTTTGGCGCTGCACACATGGTAAGGGGCCTGGCCCCCATCTGGGTCCACCCAAACATAATTCAAACTCTTATGAAATTCATTCCGCCTACATATCAAGTGCCAACCATATGGCCTAATGGTAAGGCATGGGAGTGTTACAAGGCAGGTCGCGTGTTCAAACCTCTTTGTTACTAACATTTTAACATATGCCAAAATATTATGCTGACGTCATCATGATGTCACCCAGGCTATGTGGCAACCTCTGGGCTTGCCACGTGGCAACTTGCCATTCACTACCCAAATGGAATATTCTGTGGAATATTCTTTTTTTAATTTTTTTTGAAAAGATTCAAAAATTAAGAGTCATTGGGTGATTTTGTTTTTGGCATAACTTCTGCATACGGAGACAGTTTTTCGAACCGTTTGTAGCGTCAGAATCAAAAGGATGAGCTCTATCTAGTAATTTAAGTTCAAACCAATTCTAAGCACTTTAAATTTGGAGCATTTTATGACACTTGGTACTGAGCTCCTCATCACACCTCCCAAATGAGAAGGCTTTTGGTCCCCAAAAGTTTACTGAATCTCTGAACTGAACTATACAGCACTTGAGGAACAGAAATATTCTCTTCCATTCAACCAAAAGATCATACTGATGCCAACATCTCTTGCCTTGCCAACTGTCGTCATGGAAACTTTTCGCTGCATAAGACAAGTACTTATCGAATCCTGACCAAGTTCTTTTGCCAGACAAATCTGAAAATTTGCAGAAACTAGCAATGAAACTTCCTGATATATGAGCTGAAATATTCCTCTGAACATGTGAGCTTGCCAACTGTCACGATGCCCATCCATGCACCTTCGCTCCAAAAGAAGAGTTGCCTCCCAAATGAGAAGGCTTTTACCAGCTATAGCATGCTGAATTACTACAAATGCTCATCCCAAACTCTTGGGAAACTTGCAACAAAAACTTCTCAAAAGAAGTAGAAACCCATGCTAAAATTTGAGCCCTCTTTGCATGCATGCTTTTCCAGCTCATAGAACTATGCACAGCTTTGCACCAAATTCCTTCCCTGCACCAAATGACACCAAAGGTATCTTGTGCAATGAGACAATGATCAAAAACAATTTGTCTTGAAATATCCTGAACAATGGACTCAACCATAAACATAACAAGTGTGTACACAACCAACACAAGTCGAAAAAACATGTGCACCCCAATCGACACAATTCAACAACATAAGTGGCACAATTGACACAATTCGATGAAACATGTGACACAATCAACAATGTAAAAGTGTTCTCACAAGCGACACTAGTCAACCAACAACAAGATACATTTACAAGCACATGTATGTATCAAAAACAATGAACTATATACAGTTCGATAAACACACCTACAACATCTATGTACAGGTGCAACTTCAACTCTTAGTTTCTAATACCAACAGGTACATCAACCCAATAAAAGCACATGTGGGTGACAAGAGATGAAATGAAAAACATTCCTGCAAAACTAGTGAGTATCATACTCATATTTTACCATCCATCAACTTGCATTCCCTTAACAAAGAAATGCATTCAATCAAAAGACATGCAACTTTAATTGGATAAGAATTCTAACCATTTCTTACCAATCCATTTCAAAGGCGCTTCCTTTAACTACACATCGATATCAACATGTGTATCATCCTGACACATATCAATGATGGAAACTTCCTTCCCATTCTTGCCATACTCTTTCTCCCATTTCTTAAACTTTCGTGGAAGCATTGTTGGATTCAGAGTCCAACACCATTCAGCAGTATGTCCATGCTTGTGGCAATAAGTGCAACACATGTTCATCTACTTGACAACATGATTTGCATTGTTCAATGGAACTTTGGCTTCTTGCCTCCTTTCCTTCAAAAGTTTCTTGTATGTTGTCATTCTTTTCCAACATCTAGAAACACTATGGTTAACCAAACCACAAAAAGAACATGCAATTCTTTTCCAACGCTTATGTGGAAATTTACCATGCTTTACATGATCAAAGGAAATATGATTGAAATTAGATTTATACCTTTCTCTTTCACCTTCATTACCTTCATGAGGAGGTGAATCAAATGAAGAATAAGCTCCTTTTGGAACACCATCAATCCCTTGAATGGTTTTAGAGCTTTCACAATTCTCTTGTTCAAGTGCATGCTTATGCACACTTTCTTCTTGCAAGATATGTTTCAAACTATTGCATTCCCCAAGAATATAACCTTTACCAACTTGAGGTAGGGAACTTGAAATGAAACTCCTTCTAGGAACTATTCCAATTGCCTTCATGGCAGCTTTGGAACTTTCTCCATAAGATTGTCCATAGCCAAGACCCAAATTCTTAGGCCTTACCTCAACCATTATTGGCTCAACTATACCTTGTGCATGTTTGCCCAATAATTTTCCTTCATATCCCATTTTGGATATCAACTTCGACCCTATGTCTCTGGTATGTTTCTCAAAAGAACCAACACACTTTTCAATTGAGGAAACTGAAGACAAGTTTGAATGATTTACCTCATCCTCATGCATTTTCTTGGACAAAGCTTCTTGAGCTTGAAGGAGTTGTTTCTCCATGTCATGCAGTCTTTGGAGAATTATTTCCTTCTCATACTTCATAGCCAACAATTGTGCATGAAGCTTAACACTTTCTCTTTGATCCTCAATGAGAATATGCACCATGTCCTTCACCTTAATGAACTCATTCTTCATGTCATCATTGAAGAATTTTGTGAAGGAGGAAACTTCACTTGTGGAAGAAGTTGACATTATATAAATGGTCAATTAAACAAAAGAAACTTCCAAATAAGAGTTCTCAAAGCTTTCAATCAAATGACAAGCTTTAACCAAATGTCAAACAAAAAAACCCTTCTTATTCAAGCAACCATTTGCAACAAATAAAACAATCAATCTCTTACACTGCTTTAACACCTTTTGCACAAACAAATGCTCAACCTGAGCTCTGATATCATCTGATTTAAAAATGGAATATACTTTTTTAAGGGTGCAAGGTATCCATTTCCCATAATTTCAAATGGGAGTTATACGCTCCAAGTGACCTCTGGAAATGTGAAAACTTCTTATTTCTTATACAAAGATAGACTGTAGCGGCATTCACTGGACATGTCACCTCTAAAGAGAGGATGAGTTCCAAAGGCTACCTGTCCCTCTACAGGCTTTGCCTAAATAAATAATGAAGTAAACACTTAAAATTCATTGACATACACATACATGAAGTTTGATGTCTTGCGGAATAAGACAAATAACTTTTTGCAGCTGAATAGATGATTATGTGTGTATGAAAGTTATGTATATTTGTTGTTTAACACTTTATATCAGTTTTTTTTTAGCATTTCATCTTCAACAAATAAAGACATCATAATGATAAAGCAGTTCACCCCTTCTGGGCTACATCTGCTAGACCAAGCCTCTCCAACTAGGCTTGTCCTCTTGTATTAAAAATGCTACAAAGGCTAATACAAGAATATTAGTGTCTCCAAAGATAGATCTGACTGTAAATATAGAATCAGAAGATAAGAATTAGCTAAACATGCTCTTTCCCAAGCATTAAACAGTCAAATTGTACCTCATACAGTACTTTCCCCAATTGGCCCTCGTGGCCCTTTAGATTTGCATGGAGAATTTCGAGGTGAAGATGACCTCAATTGGTTCTAAAACCTCTGCCTTTAGATTTAGAAGTTCAAAAATAGTAGGCATAGGCTTTTGAATCACCAAAAATAGATGAACAAGGCCCCCAAACAGCTCAAGCACTGAAATGGCCCTTATGGCCCTGAAAGCTTCCTTGAAGCTAAACATTGAGAAGAATGCCTCAACAGGAAAAACGAGTTCTAGAAATGGATTTAGAATGATGAGAACCTTCAGGAATGACCTTCGTTCCACATTCACTGGCTGCACAATTCCCAATGCAGCTGCCAAACTGATTTGGCCCTAGTGGCTCCTGGAACTTCCCAAGAGCAAAATCACCTACGAATTAACTCAAATGGCTGTGAAACCTACTCCAATGGCTTTAGAACCTCGAAGAGACCCAAAGTAAAAAAAAAAATCGTCCAAGAAGGACTTTCCTAGCCAAAGTTATGGCTATTTACTCCCAACTGCCAGCTGGTCCTAAAAAGACTCCAACTAACTTTAGTTGGAGTCCAGTTAACTCCGCCAATTACGGCGGGTCTGCCCAAATTTGGCGGTCTGCCCAAAAATTCTGCCATCTTAGCACATTAACTATTGTTGGACTGCCAATTCAGTTTGCATGTGAGCGTGGTTTACGGGACTGTGGTTAGACGCATAAGATTGCGTGTCAAACCGTTTGTCAACGGTTGTTGAACTGTTAGTGTCTCCCCGCATTAATAGAAAATGTGACCATGTATATGAAAGGGTAACTGTTTACCCCAGCGGTTGAGGAGTTTGGCACATGGACTTTGGCACCGCACACATGGTAAGGGGGCTGGCCCTTGGGGGCTAGCCCCCATTTGGGTCCGCCCAAACATAATTCAAACTCTTACCAAATTCATTCCGCCTACATATCAAGTGCCAAACATATGGCCTAATGGAAAGGCGTGGGAGTGTTACAAGGTACGTCGCATGTTCAAACCTCTTTGCTACTAACATTTTAGCGTATGCCAAAATACTGTGCTGACGTTATCATGATGTCACCTAGGCTACGTGGCGACCTCCGGGCTTGCCACATGGAAGCTTGCCATTCGCTGCCCAAACAAAATATTCTTTGGAATATTCCAAAGAATATTCTATGGAATATTCTTTTTTAATTTTTTTTGAAAAAATTCAAAAATTAAGAGTCAATGGGCGATTTTGTTTTTGGCATAACTTCTGCATACGGAGACCGTTTTTCGAACCGTTTGTGGCGCCAAAATCAAGAGGATGAGCTCTATCCGATCATTCAAGTTTGAAATAGTTCTAAGCACTTTCATTTTGGATCATTTTACGACACTAGGTCCTGAGCTCTTGATCTTCTATTGCACCTGATTTGGACTTCGAGAGGCATTCCAAAAGTGGTCTAGAAAAAGCATTGTGCATAGGAACAGTGGTGCTGAACGTAGGAGGAATTTTGCCAGTTTTGCCTAATTTTCTAGAATTTTGCCCAGTTTGATTATCAATTGACTTTTTCTCTTATCCTTGGTAAGTTTGTAATGGTAAGTCATGTAAGATGATGAAAATTTGATGAAAAATGACTTGATGGGGTAGATACATCAGTTAGAGTTAGTTTGAGATTGAATGAATCAGTTTCCATAATTTTAGAGGCAAGTTGTTTCACTGCCTATTTTCTAGTTCCTAGTTTAGATGTTGTTGAAACAGCTCCTTGACTCATGGATTCGACCCCTGATGGCTACCATAGGTGGTTTGATGCCTATATCATGTACTTTCTTAGTCATTTGTAAAGGTTGGACTCTTGTGGATGCTTTGAGCTTCATTGTAAATCACTTCTACGGTTTGGCAAGGAAATGAACCAGGGTTTTGTAGCATTTTGTGGGATTCTTGTGGTAATGTGTCTTGGCACTATTTCTTCCTTTGTTATTTATTATTTCTCTTATGTGTATATGTGCCAATATCTATTTCTTTCTTCATAACTAAATGAATAAAGACAATTAGGTAGAATCCATTAATATTCAGTGCTCTACCTTGAGGATACATTTAGTTTTTAATGTTTTCTATTGTTTGAAGAGGACTCATGAACTTTGCATGCCCTCTCCAACTCCTCACCAGTCTTTAGACTTACCATCACACCCAATTCAACGTGCCGAAACACCTATGTACCTCGCCTCACAGAACCTCCTACAAAACTGAGTTGATTTCCCGGACCCAAAGCTACCTTCCTCATTTGATCCAACAACCAACCATTAAAATCAATCAAAATCCTCTGAGAAAATATACCTAGCCTAAAATTAGAATCCATTTCAGTCATCTCAAGCCTTGTTCCCATATTCTAATTGATATTGACAAGGAGAGAGCCCTCTCCTGACCTGGTAGGGCTAGCTACCAGGTTAAGTGTGGTTTGATGTTACGCTAGACCTGCCTTCCTTCAGCCTGAGGTACATTTAGGCCCTAACATAGTGGTGACTCCACTGAAGACGTAGTTTTATGTTCCTCAACAAAATGTAATCAAGTTCAGATCTGATTGTTGATGGTGAACAATGATTAGGAACAGAAGGTTGAAATCATTCACCTGGTGACTCCAAATCAGTTTTGAGATCAGATCCAAGGACTCCACTAGAGGATGAACCTAACCAGCAGAAACATGAAAGAAAAATATGGAAAGATCAGGTATTCAAGTTGGAATTTCATCCAAGACATTTTGATATTTTTTATAAATTATTTCTTCTCTTTTCCAGAGAATGTCAAGAAGCTTTTAGAAAGTATACTATGTTCAAGAAAAGATCCTCGACCTGCATTTCATTCCTTCCCTTTGAAGATTGTGAATGCCAAATATTTGCATGGCTTTGAGCTTGATCAAGACAATTTTTATGAAAATTGTGATGACTGTCTTCAAACTGATGAGCCTCAAGAGACCAAGACTGATTCTACACCTTTTGTACATACCCCTATACCTTGTAAATTTCCAGATCGATACAAGCATCTGATTTTACCTCCTATATCCCATGGTTTCCCTAAAAATCATGACCTATATCTACCAAGATTTTATGGTGAATGTGACAACATCATTGCTGAGAGAAACATACAAAATTTTGAGTCTTTTCTTGACCTTTTTGAAGTTGATGAAGAGGACGTCAATATTAGGCTTTTTGCTCTTTCTTTACAAGGCAAAGTCAAAAGTTAGTTCAAAAGCCTGCCTGAAGCGAGCATCTCAGATTTCTAGCACTTCATCAAAGTCTCCCTCGATAGGTGAGTGGTGAGATAGAACCCTTTCTTGATTATCGAAGAGTATAACCAGCTGAAAATACAGCCAGGGGAGATAGTAAAATAGTTTTCTACCAGACTTAACAAAATTTATTTTTTTATGCCGGTTAATATAAGACCTCCTCCTGGATCTGCTCTCTTGCACTACCCGAAAGCCTTTGATCCACAAAATGGAGTTTCAACTGAGGGAAAAGAATCTTGCAACACTTGAAGAGATGTAGAACAATGAAGTAGATGTAGAGGCAAATTTGTTGATCATAAGGGGAAAGTTGAAGGAAGAAGAGATGAAAAACATAGATCCAGAGGAATTGACATATTTAGAGGTAAAGCTTGACATTTTGGTAAGTGCAGTGGAAGAGATGATGGAAAACATCACCAAAAGGAATGAGTATGACGTTCAAGACCATGGTTCATTGATTAAAGAGGAACAACTGGCTGATCCAAAACATTTTCTTTCTTATCCTAGTTGTCATAGAACTGATAATGATTGTTTTATAGATCATCTTGGAGAAGAGAGATCTATTGATATAAAACGTATGTTTGATGATGTGTTTTATACTGATGATTTGCCTCAGTTTCATCAGTATGATGATGATTATGTTCTTCAAATAGAAGCTAGTCTTGTTGATAAATCAACAACTAGTTTGTGGGAGGAGGAAGCTCACATTCCGCAGTTCGAGTACAGTGATCAACCATTGCATATTAACTATGGAAGTGAGGAGGAAAGTGCATCAAATTTTGAAGTAAGTGAAGGATCTTTGCCTTTTTGTTTTTCTTCATTTCAGTTCATCAGAGACAACTTTCATGCTATCAGAAATCAACCATCGATAAGTTTCAAGCTTTACCATCTAGAGGGCAATGAAATCCTTGTTCAAGACTTTTCATACCCAGATTTGTAGCCCCCGAATGCCATTGAATGTTAGGTTCTAGATGAAGACTTTGAAGCTGGACCATATGATCAAATGATGCTAGATGATTCCGTACCATTTTGTTTTGAATCATTTCAGTTTTTGAAGGGAAGTTTGCATAGTACATCTTCAATAAAGGATGAGCAGCCTGTAGAATATCGTGCAATTTTATTAAAACCAATAGAAAATGGGTTGCAACAGTCTTTTTAAGTTTTTCATGATCCAATAGCTTATGTGTTTGATGATGTCTGCAGTCAAATTCCTTCCCCATTTGCTACCTGTGAGCTTGAAACAAGTATTGATACAAACTTGGTTTGGTAGCTGCTTTATTTGCATTATGAACAGGAGTCTCGTCATAATGCCCAGATCAAAGTTTGCATTCATGGTACGAGGAGAAGAAAAGTAATCCATTGGATAAGCTAAGTCCTAGTGCACATGAATTTCGAGATCCTTATGCAGTGTTTTTGGAGTCAGATAGAGAATCCATATTATTCAACAGATTAGTTTACAAGTTTTCATGGGAGTTGCCTTTCAGTAGTTCTCTCTTGTTGTTCATAAGAAAGCGCTTGTGGAGAATGCAAACAACAGCCAGAATGCTTACTTGGTTTCTTTGGTTATTTCACTTCACTTGTTCAAGTCATGAATGGAACTGTTAGATTAGGTTTGATTGAATAAGATCCATTTTGATAATATTTTATAGTTTGTTAGTTGTATTATAGTATTGAGTTAGTTTTAAGTCAGTTTGTGTCGTCAAGTTGTCAGTTTTCAGCCATCTAGTTTCAACTTTTGAGTGTCTTGTTTCAGTTTTGAGTTAGTTTTAGTTCTTAGCCATTTCACTTATGAGTCTTGAGTCTTGAGTTTTGATGTTTTTTTTGGCAAGATGTTGACTCCATTTCCCAATGGATAAGGCTACTAGGTCTATGATGTCCCTCTCCCGACCTGGTAGGGCTAGCTACCAGGTTAAGTGTGGTTTGATGTTACCCTAGACCAGCCTTCCTTCAACCTGAGGTAGGTTTAGGCCCTAACAAACTCGATGGAAATCTAAACGCTATTTCATAAGATTTGAGATCCGTCAATTGGCCTTTTTAATGTAGTTCCATGTATTTTGTTTATTAAATGAGATACAAAGGGAAGCCATAGAAAGGGGCATGGCGATTTGCGATAGCGATTTTAGCTGGACCCAATAGAAATATAAGGTGCAATTCAGGATGTTTGAAGTCCGAAAGACCATGTTATGGTGGATTTTCCCGAGTTTGAAGGAATTTATCTGTGTAACCAAATAATGGTCGTTTCAGGGATTTAAAAGCCTTGATGCCCTCATCCGTCATAGATTAGGTGGTCGCCTCCCCTAAATGCGTTATGTAATAATTATTTAATGTTAGAAGAAGGATTTGAGCTGGTAGAGGCCAAGAGCCAGATGGAAGTTGAACAGACAAAGTGCAGTGAAGCCAAGAGCCATAGAAGGATGATCGCACACAGAGAAATGACTGGGGTAACCAAAAAGTCGCAAGCTCAGCTCAAAGGAGGTAGAGAGCTCAATTGAGAAAAAGTTGAATGCTAAAAGTAGTTGCAGAGCTGAGAGGGCAAATAGAGCTGAAGAGATACTTTGCAAAGGAGCTGAGGGAGCATTTAGGGTCACTTGATGTTCAAGTGAAAAGCCAGAGAGTTGAAGGTTGCAGAGGGCCAAGAAGCTAGAGCTGAAAATCGAGAGCCGAAGCCAAAGCTGAAGAGCCAGAGCTAGAGCCAGGAGCGAAAGCCAAGAGTTGGAGCTAGAGCCGAAGAGCCATATCGAGAGCCCAGAGTGAAAAATCCAAGAGCGTTAAGAGGCAGGGACAAAATTGTGTCTTATCCCATCATTTCTATGTAAAACAGTGAAGTTGAGCCAAGAGCTTGTAAAAAGGACCTTGCCCTAATCCTAGAGAGCCTAGTTGAGTTGACTACAGCTCACAGAGATGTAGCCCAAGAGTTTTGGGTGAACTCCTAATTAAATTGTTGTCTTATGTTTGTGTGTTATTTAATGTATTAATATTTATTATATATATTTACATATCGACATAGATATCATATTTTAAAGCACATAAACAACCAACAATAAATATAAGCATAGGCCTTTATTTGAAGCATATTATCAATTCAACATTGGTTAATCATAAGGACTTGGGAGTTTTTAAAGCTTTGGAAGTGGGAGAGGTTCTTGTAAGTTAGGCAAGAAGCCTATGTGCCCCATTTTCGGATCAGGTGGTATCAAAGATTAAGATTGAGTAACCACACCTTCAAAGAAGGTTATATCAAAATGCTTGATTGATATAGCAAAGATTGCTTGTCTGAAGGGTGTTTGGGCAATCAAGGATTGATTGTCCAATTGATGTATTCTTGTTGCAAACTGACTATTTTTTGAGTTTGCAGAGGTGAAGAGAAAGCTATAGAAATCTTGGTCCATCAAGGCCAAGAAGAAAGAAGAAGTCATTGGAATAATGACAAGTTCTACAAGTGAGTCCTCAAATTATTCTTTCTTTATCACGAGTCTCTTTGATGAAGACATGAAGCAAGAATTTTCCACCATGATGGATATGGTGAGAGAAATGTATAAGGATGGAAGGAAGAGCAACAAACTTAGAGAGTAGTTGAATTCCATGGAGGAAGAGAAGCAGTTGCTTTCTAACAAATTGCAGGAAATGGAGAGGCAACTTCATATTGCAAATATGAACCTGAGAAGGATACATGAGTTGGAGACACAACGTTTTGTTTCCCAAGAAGCCTTGTTCAAGTATCATCTTGAAGAAGAGGTAAACCATTCCAGTTTGTCTTCAAATTCCTCTAAGAATTCTCATATTGGTTCTTTTGAAAAACATACTCGGGGCATAGGTTCTAAGCTAATGTGCAAGATGGGCTATGAACAAAAGGCTTGGGAAAGAATGCACAAGGTATTGTTGAGCCAATAATGATTGAGGAAAGGCCTAAGTATTTGGGTCTTGGCTATGGACAAGCTTATGGAAAAAGTTCCAAGGCTTCCATGAAGGCCATTGAAATAGCTCCAAGGAGGGGTTATGTTACAGAGTGTGAAGATTGTATTAAGGAGGAATGAAATAGCTTGAAACATCATTTCCAAGATGTAGGTGTTTAGAAGCACACACTTGAGCCAGAGAATTGGGAAGACTCCATCAGCCTTGAATATATTGATGGTGTTCCAAAGGGAGCCACTTCTTCGTTTGCTTCACCTCCTTATGAAGGCAATGAAGGTGAAATAGAAAGGTATAAATCTGGTTCTAAATATTTTCCTTTTGATTTTGCAAAGCATGGTAAATTTCCACATATGTATGGGAAAAGAATTGCATGTTCCTTTTGTGGTTTAGATAACCATGATGTTTCTAGATGTGGGAGGAGAATGGCCACACACAGGAAAATTTTGAAGGAAAGGAAGCAAGAAGCCAAAGTTCCATTGGACCAGGCAAATCATGCTATCAAGAGGATGCACATGCAGTGCACTTACTACCATAAGCAAGGACATCTTGCTACAAAATGTTGGACTTTGAATCTAGTAATGCTTCCACAAAAACTGAAGAAATTTTAAAGAGAAGATGGCATAAATGGAAGTGAAGATTCCATGAATGATGTGTCTCAGAATGATTCACATGATGATGTTGCTGCGCAGACAAAGGTAGTACCTTTGGAAGGGATTGGTGAGGAACAGTTAGAGTTCTTATCTGATTAAGATTGCATGTCTATTGATGCATCTACATTATATTTCATTTCAGCTTCGAAAGTACAGTGTGCTTAAGTGAAATTTGAAGGATGAAATGCATGCATGAGCATGAGATGCATGAACACAAGGATGTTGATGATTTCCTTGTTTTTGGAACATGTATGTGTAATTAAGTTGCAGGGTTGATTACTTTGATATGCATGTGATGCCATGTTGACTTGGAAGAAGTTAACTTGGTCCCCAAATGGAGATAATGATGAAGTGTGTCATCTTTTGAAAAAGAGTCCTACTGGTCTTTTCTACATGCTTCGCTTGAAGAGTCATTTGTTTAAAGGCATGTTTTTAGGGATTTTTTTCTAATCCATCATTTCTATGTAGATGTAAGACATGGAAGTGTTCACAAGATGTGAAATTTGTTTCTTTTGTTGAAGCAAGAGTTTAGTCCATCTAGTTGTGTCTATATGCCCATCATTGTTAATATTTGTTGTTGGTAGCTTTCAAAACAGGTACAAATGAAATTTTTGTGGAGCAGATGTGGTTCACATTTGTTTGAGCCACCTTGGATCAATGATCAAGGCAGGGAAGTTCAAGCCACCTTCTATGACCAGTTCAACAGAATTTCTGCAGAAAGACAAGGAGGAAGAAAGTTATTCCTAGGAAGACCAGCCCATCCAAGAAGGGAAGTGGTAAGAAACATTGGTTCAGAGACACTATCCAAAGCCAAGTGAAGGGAGGGTGAAAGAAGAGGGTCAATCACTCTCATTTACTTCTCAAATCAGTATATTAGTCTTTTGGAGACCAAAAGTTCCCTTAGTGGGAACGTGTGATCCAAAAATGGATCCTGTATAAACCTCTAAGTCTAAAAGACTTCATATAAGAGGTAAAAGGTGTCAAATGGCACAAATCCTTTGTAAATTAGAGGAAAATGAAAGTTTTAGGCTACTCTCAGAAATAGTCTCTTTGCAGAGATCCCTTCATACTGAATCCAATGCAACTTGAGTGCATTAAAGTGGACCTCAAATGGAGAAGTTATCACCAAAATAAGTTCCCCTTTGTTCTTTGGGAAAGAGACAAAAATCCTTTAAAAATGGGCAAAAGACCCTTATAAGGGAAAATTGCATCGCATGAGGTTAAGAGGAGGACTTAAAGTCAGGTGGAAGGAACCCTTGATCAGTGAACTCTGATGATTGAACTCACGGGTCATATCGGAGGCAGCCAATGTATACCCAAGGAAAAGGTCCCAAGCCGATGCAATGGTGCAATCGATGAAATTGGCGGATTGCAATTTGAAATACCACAAGGAAAAGGCAAGACCCCGGGTGATGTGATATCACAATCGTCAATATCGGCGTATCGCAATGAGAGCTACACAGAGGAGCGACTACATACACACACACACACACACACACACATATATATATGCACGATGTGAGTAGCCGGACTTGATGGAAATGTAAATGCTATTTCATAAGATTTGAGATCCTTTAGTTGGCCTTTTTAATGTATTTCCATGAATTTCATTTATTAAATGAAATACAAAGGGAAGCCACAGAGAGCGGCATGGCGACTTGCGATAGCAATTTCAGGCAGACCCGATAGAAATATAAGGTAGAATTCAGGATGTTTGAAGTTCGAAAGACCATGTTGTGGTAGATTTTCCTGAGTTTGAAGGCATTTCTTTGTGCAACTAGAGAATGGCCTTTTCAGGGATTTCGAAGGCTCGATGCCCTCATTCGTTGCAGATTAGGTGGCCACATCCCCTGAATGCATTATGCAATGATTATTTAACACTAGAAGAAGGATTTGAGCCGACAAAGGCCTAAAGCCAGATGGCAGTTGAATAGAAAATGCGCAGGGAAGCTAAGAGCCACAGAAGGATGATTGCACATAGAGAAATGACTGGGGTAGCCAAAAAGCTAGAAGCTCACCTCAAAAGGAGGCAGAGGACTCAATTGATGAAAAGCTAAATGCTAAAAGCAGTTGCAGAGCTGAGAGGGCACAAAGAGCCGAAGAGCTACTGCACAGAGCAGCTGAGGGAGCCTTTGGGGTCACTTGAAGTTCAAGTGAAAAGCCAAAGAGATGGAGGTTGTAGAAGGCCAAGAAGCTAGAGCCCAAGAGCCAAAGCCAAAGCTAGAGCCAAAGAGCTAAAGCTAGAACCAAGAGCTAGAGCCAAGAGCCAAAGCCAGAGCCAAGAGCCAGAGTGAGAGCGGAGAGCCAGAAAGTCAAGAGCTTCAAGAGCTGTTGATAAAATGGTCTCTAGATCCATCGTTTCTATGTAAAACAGTGGAGTTGAGCCAAGATCTTGTAAAAAGGACCTTGCCATAATCCTAGAGAGCCTAGTTGAGTTGCCTAGAGCTCACATAGATGTAGCCCAAGAGTTTTGGGTGAACTCCTAATTAAATTGTTGTCCTATGTCTGTGTGTTATTTACTACATTAGTATTTATTATATGTATTTACATATCGGCATACACAACAGATTTTAAAGAACATAAACATGAAACAATAAATATAAGCATACGCCTTTATTTCAAGCATATTATCAATTTTTCATTGGTTAATCATAAGGACCTGGGAATATGTAAAGTTTTGGAAGTGGGAGAGGTTCTTGTAAGTTAGAGAAGAAGCCTAAGTGCCCCATTTCTATATCATCCCTCCCCTATTGTTCATGTTCCTACTGCAACTCATTCGCTTTTCTGTGCAACTCATGTTCTTCCTTGAATTGTTGCTTATGCGACTCTTTCCTTGTTTCATTCTCCTCCTTCGCGCAATTTTCACGTCGCGCCGTCAAGTCATAACCTGAGTCTCCAAAGTTGCTTTCATCACCAATGGATTTGCTTGAGCTTGAAACTTTGTTTCGCCTCTGTGTTGTCAATAACCTTCCTCTTACATTCATTACATCTGGTATGCCTCCTTTAGCTATTGTTCATGATTCTTCTTGCTGTGATGCTGCTGTCATCAACTCTTGATGTCATTGTCTATTAACAACTTGATGTCCTCATGGGTAGGCAAGTCCATAGACACTTGATCGAGTACATCCCCAAGTTTTCTCTAAATAGTGTATTTGACTCTGCTCTCTTGGAAACAAAGTGTACTACTGAGAGATAGATGAACACATGTGAGACCTGGAGACATGGAAACACTCATGGAAATAAATTTGTTAGTCAAAACCAAAATGAACTTGAGAACTGACTTACAACATACGTCTGTGACTGATCATGAAGGTTGCATAATTTCTACCTGTAGGTCGGGAGACTAGCTGCCAAGACTGCACAAGGCACGATCTGGGCTGTTGGGAGGTTGACTGACTACTAGAACTATGAAATGCATAGCCTAGTCCCATTGTTGACTCATACAATTGAAGAATGTGTAATCTCAACTGGTGATGGTTGCAGGATTGGTGACTTCATTGTAGAATTTTCTACTCGAGTAGTCATTGTTCCTTAGAATTTTGTAGTGCAAGGCTAGAGGACAGTCACTAGGCAAAAATGAGGATTTTTTTAGAGCAAGATAGAGCCTTTCATCTCAAAATTGTGTAATGTTGTCTTGGTGAGGCAAAGTCTGGGCCAACCCATGTGGATGAAAATGCATGGAGATAATAAGTGTAAGCATAAGGAAATGATCATGCATGCAAACAGTGAATGATAGATTCAAAAAACGGAACAACATGATTGTGGATGAGGCGAGTCACTGAATCAAAGATTGTTTGTTAAAAACAGTTTCATGCAGGCGATAGCAGTGAGATGTTGATGAAAACTAAAATGGTACTAGAACAAGCTAATATGTATCAAAACAACAACAAGCACTCATTGAAATCATGTAGAAAACATTCATATGAAGCGAAACACAGAAAGCATCATAAATGCAACACAAGACATGGGAAGTAGGCTTACCCCAAAACAATTTAGTTGAATGTTGCCGACAACTCCTAGATGTGATGTGGGATGTCAGAGCTACAAGGTTGCTATTAGGAATGAACTCTGCAGCAACTGGTTTGTGATTTTTAATAAAATCGAAGATGTGATGCAAATGCCACAAATCTAGGAAAAGTGACACTTGGTGGTAGGTTTTCGAGATGATTATTGCATGCATCCTCTAACTGCTAAAAATAGATCCTTGAATCAAGGGATTCCATTGCATGCTGACTTGGGAGAACTAGTCCATGCATGAAAATCATTTTTGCTCGGTTCGGGAGGGAATCGGTCGACTCAAATGCACATGCAAGTGGTTGCTCAATTGCTGGGAGAAAATGCATATCTCTGGAAGACGGCTGGGCTAGATTCCTAGGAGATTTGTGCAACTTCTCGATAGGGCAGCGTCCTACTGCCTAGGATTGCACAATTCCTGGGCTGAGTAGCCCTACTTGCAAGAATTGTGTAATTTTCTGGTTGAAGCCTCACTGGTAGAATTGCGTAAATTCTAGAGGGAAGGTTGATTGCCCTCCATAATTGCATAGATTTTTGAGGGAGCTACTCAACCCACAGTTGGACCATGTTTGGGAGAACAACCTATGAGGGGAATGCAACAAGCTCTAATGGAAAAGTTGTCATTTTGAAAGAAAATCACTGAAGCTTATGTACTTGATGAAGGAAGACATGCCGTTGTGAAACGTTGTTAGGGAGGCTCCAAAACAAAGTTAAAGAAAAATTTTGGAGGGTGCTTGTAGCTACTACAACATAGCCCTTGTGCCTGTTTTGGTGTATATGGTCATTACACTCATGAGTGTCCCCTTTTACCTCAAATGCATCCAATATGGGAAGCTCAAGTAGTTGCTTCTCTAGGACTGCAACCCAAAAACTCCTCCTCCACCTCTTGCTTCACATCAACCGATAGTGCTTACCAGTACTTTCCCTCACCAAGGATACATAGCTACCCAACCTATGCCAGGTTAGGTAGCTCAACTAGCTCACCACCTGGTCACCATGATCATCATATTCTTATGATGAAGTTTGATGAGATCAATATCATTCAGGTCAACCTCAAAACTCAATGATGGCAATACGACAAGCCATCCACTAAATGAGCAACTGATTCCCAACCCTAAGTTTCCACTGAACCTCTATCATCATTTAATGGTACACTACAGATCCCTCAACCTAAGGTCAAGGTTATTCTCAAAATCCCCAAAGGTCCATTAGATTGAAATTTTAATTCTGCTAAAGTTGTCCATACCTATAGGGTAGTAGATGACTTGGTGTAGTCTCTTGCTACCATGTCAATGTGGGAAATCCTCCACAGGTTCCCATCCGAATGAAAAAATATATTTTATGCTTTGGGTTTCATGGATCCCCAAGACAATCATATGATTTTATTTCATGTTGAGAAGTCGCAAAATCCTCCCCTACCCTGCACCATTGCATTTCAAATACCCATCTCCATTAGAAATGCCATTGTTTTGTGGTGTATAAAAGGCGAAGGCACCTCCACTTGTTTGATGGTTGCTAGTGTTTGGAAAAAACTTGGTTCCCCTGAACTTTCCCCATCCACCATTACTAGTTATCCCTAGGATGGTCATCATTCATAGCCCCTTGGCATAATAATAACTCCCCGTTCACCATTGCTAGAAATATTGTCTCTATTGACATTAAAGTCACTCATGAAACTTAGACTATAACATCCTTTTAGGTCATAGCTATACCTATGCTATGTCAGTTGTCACATCTGCGGTTCACCATAAGATGTTCTTTCCCTACAATGGAAAGATTGTCACCATTTATCAATTGACGTACTATGATCCCAAATCCTAAACTTCAGCTCAAACCAACATCTCCTTCATGACTAATAATAATATTTTCTTGTCTCTCACCAATGTCTCTCCAGGAGTCTATTCCACTTTGTTTGGTGCTTATTATAGTTCACCACCTACTCCTTTTGAGCCTAGCTCATCTAGTGCTTCCATGATCCAAGCATCACGAGCCACCCACAAATGGTCTAGTATGCCTTCACAGTAGACCGCACCTCTGCAACATGTTTTTCCTAACCTTGTCCAACCTTTAGGTACTACTCCTTAAGGATCATTTGCTTCTGTTGGTGTCTCTCCTAATATTTTTCTACCCAAAACCATTACCCCATCTCTTAACCATCTCATAGTTGTTCCTCCAGGCGATTATCCTTCTGGTCAAATACCATTATTATCCACCCCCATACTTTGTTCTATACCTGTGATGGATGCATTGATTTTACCCAACACTACCTTGCGGATTCCAGTCTAGTACATCAATGCTCCTACGAACAGTCCACCCAATTAAATCAAAACTTACACTACATTCACCCCAATCCAACCTATTTCTCCTTCCCCTTCCCTTGCTTCATTTCCACAGCAACCTCATCATGAACCCGCTCATGTTTTGAAATAATATTGGGAGAGGGGAAAAGATAATAAAAAATGAAAACAAAAATAGGGCACCCCCAACAACTCCATCTCTTCCTAAGACAGCAAAGCCTACTCCTCCATGTTCTTTGCGTGATGTTGTTGTTCATGCAACCAATAATTGTCCTAAACTTCCTTATGTCAATAATGTGGTCTCTTACACCTTCCCTAATTCCAACATTCCTGAGGTCCATGTCACCTTACTTGATTCTGCCAAGAAGAAAAGATTATTACACAAAAATGACCCATGTGATTTGTGTGATAATTATGGCCATTATTCTCATCATTTTCCTAGTCTCTAATATTTTCATGATACGCTTCAAGTGCTTCACGCATTAGAGTTCACTCGTAGTGAATCTACTGCCTCTCTATCTATGGATTTTGGTCCCACTCGTACACTAGAACAAGGAGTCTCTCAACCACCCATTTTGATCCCTCTCCCTAATGACGAGATGAAAGACAATACTGCTACCATTCTCTACCTGTCATCATCCATGAGATCGATGCATTGGAACTCTCATGATTTCTTCTATTGTGATTCTATTGAACCTTCTTAGATGAACACTCTGGTCTCAACATCGGTAGATATTCCATCTACTTGTCATATATCTCCCAACCTTGACAATGTTTATGTAAACCTTATCTCTAATTAAGATGCCTTAGCTAGCTCTTCTTCATCATGTGGTCTCTCTTCCTCTTGTTCTCCCATCTTCCATTCTAATTAAAAGACCTCATGATATCGATGATCGCCCCTAATTATCCTTGGGATGATATGCACCATTATGTGTACTTCCTTCTGAAACAAACCCATGACCAACACGTTGTGGAGTCTAAAGACATCATTCATGATGAGGTCGATTAGTTCAATAACCCCTTACTTTGAACCCGTGACTTGGAACAACATCCACCTTTTCTCCATTACATTTCCAAAAAATGTTTGGGTAAGGAGGCATCCATTTTTTAGATTCTAGGAGAAGCAATTCTCCCTAACCCTCCATGTGCATTTGGTAGTTCTGACTCTAGTACCATCATTCTTCCCCATTTAAAAGAAACTCTAGATTCTCATATCACTTTAGATCACTCTCGGGATGATTCACTTGATCATCCTCCATCTTACATCAACAACCTAGTCCGTTATATATTGTTTTTTTTCAACCACCATGTTGTGTAGGTGAGCATGAATTCATCTTACTTGAAGCCACTCTTTTGTGTGGCGGCACCATGTATGTGAACCTAGAAATTCAGTCCATTTGATTCATATATGTAGTGCCACGTGAGGTTGGTAATCCATCATTTACTTTCTATAACTGTATATATCCACTCTTCTCACAAGAAGGAATCCATAACATAAACAAATGGTGAACAACATCAAAAAAATGAGTTTTGAGTCTGCTACTCTAAACACATCCAGTATGCCGATAACATACTACATATATCCATACAAAATTGGGGGGAACATATGCCCCTACATATTCTCATGATCCTCTGCAAAATCTTGTGCAAATAGGGCCAAATGCTTGAATCCATTATTTGAGAACTTGGAACAAAATAGAACTCCACAAATGCATTCATCTAGGGGCATCATTCGCACCATTACATTAAAAATTAGTTCCCTGCACCACATATGTTGGGGGGAAATATCTCATGTTTGGGGGCATGATGGCCCCTGGCCACCTTATTACTTGATTAACATAAGTTTTGGCCTATACCAAAACGATATATCTATGGTCAATTATCCTTTCATTCCTTGGATAATTATCCTATCAGCCTCTCTCGCGAGCCATGTACACATCACATATTGTAGATACTTGATACGATATCTTCAAATATTCTCCTATATATGATGTCACACTCACCACCTAGTCCCCATGTTTGACTATGTGGGTAGGGATGATCCTATACCCTCTAAAGTAGTTCATTCATGTATTCCTTTCTTCCTTTGATTCTTCATGAGGAACCAACTTTCCAAGAAGCTTTCAGGCCATTTTTAGACAAGTAAGGCCATTTACCTTAATGTTTTAGATCCTAATTCTGGAAGTTAGTTTGTATGCTATTTTCTTCACAATATTTAGGGCCTTATCCTCCTCTAAATTCTCCACATATCAATATGTAAATAAATTGCATCTGGGGGAAAAAATCCCTTTTATAAGAAAAACCTTATTTTTTTCGTCACCCATTGTGACCAAATCGTAGCTCTTCTTGATGAACTATAGTCAGCATTGGAAATATAACGCTAAGTTCCATAATGGGTTTCCCTTTATTTTTGGTAATTCAACACTTCAATAGGAAGCCATTTTTTCCATGAAGTCTCACTTTTCCACCTATTAAAATAGAATCTCTTCATTTGAGCCACCCATACTTTGCTACCATTTTACCTTTGCACTAGTTGATTTTCATGTTTCTTTTTGTCATGAGTAACCACCATTACTCATATTTTCATGGTCCCCTCTAGGCCTCCCCCACGTCGGAACATCATCGAGTCACCCTTTCTCAAAGCATCCGAGATGAGTCACCCTTCTAGCTATGGAGTTTTTTTCGAGTCCCCTTCAGTTATGTTACAGTGTTCCACACATAGTCATGTCACTTCCATCCCATCTTATTAATATTATTCCTCCATATCTACTGCCTTGTCTTTGTCAAATCCCCATTTGAGTCATTGACCATCCCCTCTGGAATCGAGTTAGTCACTGCCAAGTAAACCATCCTTATTATTCGCTGACAAGGAAATATGTCAGTCAACCACTCATTCTATTACCTTCCATCATCATACTTGGTATTCAATCCATTAGTCACTCTACTATGATTCCTCGTGCCATTTTTAAGGATTCCCTATTTCCTTAAATATGGTGGGCCCTCTTCTATTGACCTCAACACATTTATTCTAGAAGAGTGGTCTAGAGGGTGGTGTACCTTGGTTCCATCTTCCATCTTTGTTAAGTACCTCAGATGAAGAAAAGGGAATCATCATTTCCCTTTCACTTTGTTATTTCTCATGTGATCGACACCAGCTCCATATCACATGATTGCAATTCGTACAATTCATGGTTCAGTGATCCAGATGATTGACCTAGTGATTCCTAAGTCTGTGATATCTTTGATAACTCGGGAGGGGTTGGCCCTTTAGGTAGCCCCCCACATGCCCGGATGACCACAAATGTTGATCCAACCTCATATGTAGTTATGCAAATGTGATGGGTTTTCTTTCTACGGATTATAGCGCCCACAACATGCATATATCCTTCAGATGATACATTCAAATCTTTAGAGCCCTTTCCTGTTCAGCAAGGCTTCTTTAGTTGTCATCACCCCTCACCATGTCAACTTGAGGGGCATTATGTCTCATGCAATCAAATGTTATTGTATTCAGTTTTGGCCTATGTTTTTCCAAATACATTATGTATATGGGATCAATTGTATTATTTTTTGGCCCATTGATACTACTGTATCATGTATCACGTACATTGTAGCTTAGCCCCACATTGTTGGGCTCGTCTTTATTTTTTGTATGCAGTTATCTTGATGGGTATGGGTATGCCTCCCCCACCTCATTTGAGAACATGTACTCCCACATAAAAGGATACTTCTATTATTTTGGTAAGTTTGGCCCCCTCCATTTTTGTATGTCCTTGTATTTCTTCAGTTCTCTCTCTCTCTCTCTCTCTCTCCTTCACTCCGCTTTGGTGTCTTGTGGAAGTGTAATCTACAACATATTTCAGTCATATGATTTTCTCCTAGCACTCATACGTTGGGGGGCTAGGGGGGATTTGTTATCACCAAAAATTAATCACCTAGCCATTCCTAACTAGGTGGATCGAAATACACCATGTAGGATTAATTTTACCATAGTAAAATCATGTTCATTGTGGAAAATAATTTAATAAACCACTTTTATTAAATTATATTCTGATTAAAATATTAAAAAAACCCATGAGAATAATTAGACAAATCATTATTTATTTAATTTTCTCTAGGAATAATTGTTAAATGATTGTTTAAATTATTATTCCTTGTGACATTTGACTAAATCCCCTAGGAATAATTAAATAAATCACTATTTATTTATTCCTTTTTCCATTATTGGAATAATTGTTAAATCACTCTTTAATAATCATTTGAATTTCACACCATTCTTAATCCTTACAAAATAAAATAGTTAATAAATCATTTTTTTGTTAATTATTTCTAAATAAAGATATTTGACCATTCTTAATATATTTTCCATCTCCAATAAATATAATAAAGTATTCTTAGGAGTTAGATCCTGATTTGGTTAATATTATTTTATTATTCTCTGTCTTTTAGATTAACTCAATAATTTGTTATAAATAGGAGGGTTTCCCATTCATTATTCACCATGGTCATTATCATTGTCACCATTATCATCTCTTTTCTTTTGAGCTCCCAATTGAGTTATTCACATTTTGTTTGGGTTTTTCACACATTGAGAGAGAAGATCGATTACTGAAGTATCAAGGGCATCAAAGAACCCATCCCACAAAGGGGGGTTTACAGACCCTTTTTGTAGATCTTGTTCACCAAGTGTTTTCAATAAAGGATTGATTCAATTAAAGTCTTGCCATTTGGGTTATTGTATTGGATATATTTATAGATGTTTTGTATTGTGGATCGTATATCTTTTTGTCACAGGTTTTTCACTTATTATTTCATATCTGAATCGTAAGCAACCATGAAATTGCTACTAGGGTGACTTGTCACCTAGTGCCTTAAGTGAAGTGTTTTTAGTGCACCTTCAAATAAATTTCATATTAGCATTAGTTGTTCTAAATTTTGGTTTGGTGATGATGGGTTTTGATAATTTCCATATTATCCAATTTGTTTGCAATTGAATACAATCATTGTGTTGAAGGTATTTTTTTGGTTTTTATTCCTAATTTTCAACCAAATTAAAAAAAAAAACCAAAAAAATGAAGCTAGAATGCTTACCTAGATTACAAGGATAAGGTATGGTGATTATTTGTCACTTTGGGTTGTTGGAGAAGAAACAAGTGTTTTCTATGAATCCCAAAGCACACTACAGATTCCCAATTTGTTCAAGAATGGGTTTGTGAACACAAGAAAAAAATCCACATCGACAATCTGTGCACCTTCCTAGAATTCATACAGCTTCCTAAAGAACGTGCACGCTGCAAGGGCATATCAATTTTATGAAGAATGTACCCATTGAGAGTGTTTACATGTTCCTATCTATGTTTAGTTAGCAATCTAGCTATCTTCTAGATTAACAGATTAGGGCTTGTTGAGCCTGAATTTCTAGGAACATGTACACATTCCTAGGAATGCGCATTCATTCATATAGTTGCACATACCTAACGCCCCATTTCCAATTTTGGGGTCCTTATATTTGTCTTCTAATCTCATCTTATGAATTTTATATGAAATATGTTGGTGCTACAAATTTTATTTTGGCCATGGACATTAAAGGAAGATCAGAAAAAAAACCCCTAGTTGAATAAAAGAATATATGTTGAGATAGTATTCTCGAGTTTTAGTATGTAGGAATCTAAGCTAATTAAGGTACCTTCTTCTGTAAGTGTGAGTTATCTATAAATCAATGTCATAAAACACAAGTGGAAGAGAGCATGTTCTATCTTCCTTATTCTATTTTTGTTGGTATTTTGATGTATTCAGTGGTATATACTAAACTATCAATACCAGTTTGATAGGAGTTTTGAGCAAGTATATGTCGAAACCAAGTGGAATTGGACAACTACAAAGAGGACAGTATAGGCTACGCAGTATGTTTTCAATGAAGACATAGACCATATATGGCTTTATATGAACATGTCTCTATTTATTTAGATGTGGCTAGAGATACAAGGCATAGAAGTTCTACAAGTAGTTATTTGTTTAATCCATTTGGAGGAGAAATAAATTGGATGAGAAAGAAACTAGTTATAGTTACGTACTCAACTACATAAGCTAAATACATCACAACCACTAATGCAATTAATTCATATATATAGCTATAGATATTATGTTTAGTTATCATGTTTATACAATAAGTTACAAGGATCAATAATTAGAGTCAAAGTGCAGTTCTTCTCGCCAAAGAACCCTAATTATCATTCTAAAATGAAGCATATTGATGTTCAATACCACTTTGTGAGAAGCATGGTTGAAGAAAAGGTGATGTTTGTGAAGCTTGACATATTGAAGAATGTTGTATACTCATTGACAAAGGTTGCTATCACGAAGAATTTCACTTGGTGGAGAGAAGCAATGGGATTTGAAACCATGAATTGTTCATATTGTATTACATGGGCTTGTTGTTTGCAAAGGAAACAAAATGTGAGAGAACATTGGGAATATGTTATATTTTTTTCATGGTTACATCTATGTGTTATTTATATGCAGTAGTGGGGTCACAAAGGTCATGTTAGGAAAATCTCTTCAGAGTGCTTTTATATTATTACAGTTAATGGTTATTTGGCCCATTTTAATATAGTTCTAGTTCAGTGATTAGGGATTTAATTTATTTCAGGTAATAGATCAAGGTTTTGATCCTACATAATGTATAAACATTATATTATGTATAATCAAATTAATACAATGAGGAATATAAAGATACATCTCTAATGATTGTTGATTTTTCCAATCAAGAGATTGGTAAATCTACATTTCTATGTAAATGTCATTGTTATTATTTCTATTTTTCTTACAAACCTATAGGATTTATTTCACTTCAAATATTTAAAACATAAGTGAGAAAGGATTTTTTCACAAATAAGGACCAGAATTTGTGATGGTAGGGAAAAATAATAATGGAGGAGTCCATGACAATGAGGAAAAAGGCATATTTCTTAGGAAAAGGAAATTCTATCACATTAAAAGAAAAAAAAAAATTTGTTTCCACATATAATGATAAGAAACACGCATTCTTATAAAAATATTTTTTATTTGAAACTACAATTTACAAACGTTTAATAACAAAAAATGTGCATATGATTTATTTTCCAAAATCCATATTAGTAATGTTCAAAACGTGTGTGTATATATATATATATATATATATATATATATATATATATATATATATATATATATATATATATATATTCGATCACACGGCACACTCACTCAAAATCATTAGAAGTATTTGAGTACAAAAGTCACATTATTAAATACTAAAAAAGGTTTCATTAATGTTATTTGTATTTAATTAAATTAAATGATAAGCGAATATTCTGATATTGTTAACATATTATTTTCCTTAATATTTACATTTGGATCAAAATCTATAATATTACTACTATAACAATTTATATCTTGATTTTTTATTTCACACATATCAACTCTACATTTTATAAGTAAAAAAATTGTCCATGAATTTCCTTTATAATGTTTTTCAATAGGGTATCCATAGCCTAAGGAATGAAGGTAATATCGTCTTGATACTTTAATGCGAGAACTACATCTCACCAAGGTATTGTTCCAAGTAACGATACAAACCTTAGTCTTCTTTGGATAGATGGGGATCTTGATTTAGCTAGTAGATTCATAGAAACTTTGAAGATCTAACCTAGAATTTATTTAGTACCTAAATAGTCAAACTTTGTAGTTCTCAAGGCTTTATAATTTGCAATGGCATAATCAAGAAGTAAAACTTCAACAAGATGACTTATAAGAATTCAAGGGCTTGGAAGTAGTGTCATGGATTATGTGATATTTGATATCCCTATTTTTGACCAAATTTTAAACTTTGACCTCTTAAATTACCATGAGTCTCACTTTGATTTCCATGGAAAGAAAAGCACAAAAATGAGAATCGCAATAGTGAAAGTCGGTGCTTGTTTTTCAAAAGAGTCAAATGAATCTTCTCTTAAAGAAATTAAATAGCTATTCACACCTACTAAATTATAATGATAACATTGAAATCTCTATGATAATTTTACTACAACTCTCTCCACTACCATTAGCAAGTTCTCTAGCGAGTGTCATATAAAAAGAATATTAGAGCAATGAACGTTCCGTATGATAATTATCATGAAATTTCTAGAAAAGAGATTAGAGATGCTCGTAACAAAACTTTAAAATGATATAAATACGTACAAGGATCTTATTAAAGGAAACAAAATATATTATATAAGTAGAAACAAATAACAATTATTGCACCTCTCAAAGTCTTATAATAGAAAGTTTTGGAGGAATATTTTGAGTCATAAGACTAAAGAAAAACATTTGATTCACTTGAAGAATTGAAATATTTAACGTAACAACCTCTATCAATCACCTAAAAGAATGGATGCCATGCTTAATGCCCCTATAAAGGGTGATATATTTTCCCTAGAACACATTGGGTTTGCAGTTAAGCAATTTGCTAAGTGGAAAGCTAAGGAAATTAAAGGCCACCAATTCTAAAATTTTAAAATGGGAGAATCTACTATCATCTTACACATATAAAAACTCTTTACTTTAGTAGTGAATCAAAGCCTCCCTAAGCCTTGGATACAAAGTCTTACTGTTCCTATCTTTAAGAGTGGGGAAAAAAGCATTCTCTCTAATTATAGGACCAATATGATTAGACACTTTTTAGCCAAGTTATGAATTTATTTTTGAAATAAAGATAGTGTTTGGCTTGAAATCCCTGGCCAATGAGATAAATGACCAAGCTAGGTATATGGGATATCATTCAACCATGGGCCATCTTCCTACTCTTAGGATAATTACAAATGAATGTTGCAATAATATAATTGATTTCTTATTGTTGTTTTATTGATTTTAGAAATTTTTTTGACACCATTCCCAGAACAAAGTTATTAAAGACACTAGATGAGATAATTGTTCCTTTATGAGAGTGTAATTTCCAATAACAAGACCACTAAGGATAGCTTAGAAGAAATCAAATGCCACATTGGAGTCTAGCAAGAGTGTCGCTTATCCCCAACCCTTTTTGTAATATATATTGAAAATTTCGAAGAATGTTTAGAAGATTTGTGTGTTAGCACATGCTTATAGGTATGGTCATAAATATTCTCCTTTATGCTAACACTATTTCACTTTTGGGAAGTAGGTGCTATGATCTTACCAAGCAACTCATAATCCTCCATGATTTTTTTTACGAGATGGATATGAGTGTAAACAATGACAAAAATAAAGTAACGATAATTAAATCCAAATAAACCGAGTATGATACTTTCATTTATGATAACATCTCCTAAGAGGAAGTTCCTTTATACAAGTATCTAGGATTCAACATACATCGTAAGCGTAATTGGAACTATAACATTCAGAAAAGCATAAATGGAGGTTGGAAAGCCTACTATGGAATTCAAAAAAACTGTAAGTCGTCATTTAATTCGATTTAGGATAAAATAGGGCTCCTCTTTGGGACTCTCACCACTCTCATTATTTGATATGGATGTGAGGTTTGGGGCTCCAATATATACACAAAGTCATGGAGGATTATTGAACATATCCAAAACTAGTTTCCAACCTACAACCTAAAGATTAAAGGAAATATTCCCTATCCTATCCTCTTGATCGAGGCAAGTCTTTACTGCATTAAAAACATGGATATGACTAGGTATCTTATGTATAAGAAATTATACAAGAAGTATGTTAAGATGTTTCCTAAAATTGCTTCTAACTCTAGCCAATGACCCCACCTCTAGCTCAAATGAGCAGTGACATAACGATGCCCAATCTTTCTTGAACCATTTGGGAATACATAAAGATATCATCTTATAAAATACAAATAATATTAAAACAATATTACTTCAAAACTTAAAGAAAATTTATGGGGAAATAAAGAGCTATAGGGTAAAATGGAACTACAATATTCTAAGAGGGAGATCAATCCTAATCTTAAAAACCAAAATCATCTCTTCATATTGATTAGTGGTAAGAAGAAAATGATCATTTCCAAAGCTACAACTAATTCTCATGCGCTTCATAGTAAACATGAGAGTTGTACTCAATGAACCTCTGTGATACCATGTGCGTTTGTGGAATACTAAACAATAACCTTAATTGGACTACATATTGAAAAATACCTCTAAAAATAACATTATTTTCCCCCTACCAATACAAAACAAATACACATTCCCTAGGTATTGTAGATATCCATTTTTATATTAACATTTTTTATACCCCTTTTTTCATTAACTTTGAAATCTGTTTTTTATACTTGCCAATATAAAAACTCTTTATCCCCTATTATATGCTCAATATAATATCTCATTTTTCCTCAATACTCTTTATCCCTTATTATATGCTCAATATAGTATCTCATTTTTCCTCAATATATATCCCCAGATATAAACACACGTGGTATGATATTGCTTCCTAGTAAAGTTCCTCTTTGGTCACTTCCAAAAATACCATGGAATAAAAGAATTTGTCACATGTGCAATTCAAAAAAGTTAAACATGATAAACAGTTTCTCTTAGATTATCCATTTTATAACTACATTTGATTTAGTTTTCAAAATATTTATCACACTACTATTTTCTTACTTAAAAATCCATAATAATATAAAAACATTTCTCTCACTTAAAAAAAATAACACATTTTAATTAATTTCTTACCTTTTAAACTTTAATAATATTAATCATAATCCTACTAATAACATTTCATTATAAAAATTAGTAAAATATAACCTCAAGTTATATAATATCCAAGCGAATGCCGAGTAAACCTATCCTCATCACCAAAATTTAGATGTTATCAATTGTGATGCATGAAAGGAAGCAAACTATATGTTTTCAAATTTGGCCTTGGAGCTAGTTTGATATATTTAAAAAGATATGTATTATCTCAACCTAGAGGTTTGGAAAGGGGTAACAAGCCGGCCTCTCACACACCTCATATAGATGCCGTTTTCAATCATTTGAGTAGAATCGATGGTTATGAAGAGCTTTTTAGCCCATACATGTAGATGGTTTATAAATAATGTAAATTAAAACGAATTACGAATTATTACTAATTATTAATATAATTACATTATTTATATATTGTTTATTAAACAAATTAATATTATTAATAAAATTTGATTAGAAGAAAAATTCGAAATAATAAAATTAAATATATAAAAATAATATTTAAAAAAAATAATATTTCAAATAATAAAATATGATAAAACAATTTAAATCATTTATATAAAAAACATAATTAATTTAAATATTTATTTTTCCAAATATTAAAAATAAAATATCTTCATTTAATTTTTCCCATTTTGTTTTTATACTTAAGTATTTGAAAAGAGTATCTTTTAAATGCACAATTTTTTTTTAACTTTTAAATCATAAAATAAAACTAAACACTCTATTTGAAAGTATAAATACATTGGAATATAAAGACATAAATTATATAAACATAGTAATATGAATATGAAGACAAATTTTATTTAAAGCAGAAATAATATATATTAGGTTCTAAATAAAACTTTGTATCTAAAAAGTATCAATGCTCTATTTGAAAGTATAAATACGTTGTAATATAAAGACATAAATGGTATAAATATAGCAATTTTTAATGTAAAGACATAAATGGTATAAATATAGCAATATGAAGATGAAGTCAAATTTTATTTGAAGCAGAAATAATATATATTAGGTTCTAAATAAAACTTTGCATTTAAAAATATCAATCTTAATTGATGTATCAAATTTTTATAATAAAATTCATCATTTTCAAAAAGATAGGACAAATAAATATCACTAAGGAGTAACATATTTTGGATATATAAGAGAGAAAACTTTATTTTAATTAAGAGAAAAAAAATAGTTTTTTATGAGTTTTTTTTATGGTTCTGTAGATATATTTAAAATTTTAAAATTTATTAGAAAGCATCAATAGCAATTGATTCATCAAATTCCCATAAATAAAATTTATCATCTTCAAAAGATAAACAAGTAAATATTAGTGATTTAATAACATATTTAAAAATATATATATATTTTATGGAAATATTTTATTTTTATATAACAGATCAATTGGTTTTTTAAGAACTTTTAATATTAGTGATTTATTAATATTAATTTTATATCTATATATATATATATATATAATTATATTATATTATATATAGATTAATATATTAATATTATGGAAATATTTTTATTTTAATAAACTGATCAATTGTTTTTTTTGGGAACTTTTTTTAAAAGCTTTATAGCTATTTTTTAAATTTTAAGTAGTTTAATATTGAAATTTGAATATTTCACAACATCAAATTCTTTTATGGATTAAAAATATATTTATTAAAAAATAAAAATTACAATATTAATTCAAATTTCAAATTGTATTTTTGTAATAAAAAAATCATTTTATCTAAAATGCAATGAATCCATGATTTTCAATGAGTTTTAAGAACATTGAAGCCTAGTAAAAATTAAGATCTCCGGTTAAAGTGAAGAGAACAATAATTATAAGATTTAGAATTCATTAGAAAAGAAAATGCTCCAAACAAAGGTTCAAAAATATAAAAGATACTATGAATGCAAGTTGTTCAGTAAAATATGATATATATAGAGAGTGTTTTAATGACTGCACTAATACAATCAGCCAGCAAGGAAAAAGATATTGTTTAAATAAATCGTTCATAGTTTTGCAGATTGAGTAGATTTAATTGTCGTTGGAAAATTTTTATTTTAATTCTGGATTCCAAAATATTTTATTAGTGAATTCAACTCTTTAACTTCATTCCTGTGGGTTACACTTTAAAAATATTCTAAAATCTGCAAATAAAGTTACAGTCTACTGAATCATCGTCAACGGTGCCCACTTCATTCCTGTGCGTTACACCTCAAAAATATTCTAAACTCTGCAAATAAAGTTACAGTCCAGTAAAAACTATTCTAAAATCTACAAATAAAGTTACAGTACGGTAAATCATCTTCAACGATGCCCAGAAATGTGGATGAGAGCCTCCTGCTATGTTTTAATTAATTTGCCATCCGATGATTCAGTAAAAGCTAAGAAAATGCCCCAGAAAAATCTCATAGATCCTGGTTAAAGAGCCACAAGTGTTACTCCCTTCTATTTCTGAACTGAATTTGAAATAAAATATGAGGATACTAAGATCCATTGTATTATTGGCAGTTTTCGAATACTGCTGTTTTGAAACAATAGTCAAGACAACATCGCGATCCTATATTTTCTCTGCAATATTACGGTTTATTATTCAATATTAAGATTAGATCAGAATTCCAACCAAATCCCACTAATAGTTAATAATGACAAGGAGTCAAATTGATCGAACACCAGCCATACTTATTCTAAATTAAAAATTATAAATCACGTATGACCAAGGAATATGGTGGCCATCCACTTTATCAACCGCATAGTGAAACTGTAGAACCAGAAAGGAAATGTGAAGGGAAGAAATGATAATCTCCTCTCACATAAACAAGACTGAGATCCAAGAACACATGCTTGAATTAAACCTACCAGTGAACGGCTTTCGCAGATTCTACCTAAGAAATACGAAAAAACATAAATGGACATGTGATGGAGAGAAATGTACGACTCATGGAACTTAAAGAAGGAAGGTGGCTCCTCCGAGCAAAGCAGCTCCAAAGATGGTCATGACCTTTTCCACAGTACCAGTGGCCGCGGCTCCGCTGGTCAGTGGCACAGCGCCGGCTGGGCCATTCGCTCCCGAGGGGCCGGAGGCGGCCGGAGCATGAGCGTTAGGTGACGAGGAGGGTGATGAGGATGGCGTTTTGGCGGCTCCAGAAGGGGAAGAGGCCGGTGGGGATGCTGCGGGGCTGGGAGCGTCACTAGCCATAAACGCTGAGCTGATCAATCCAGCTATAAAAACCAAGAAGAGAAGCCCATTGAATCGGCCCATTGGTTGTAGCTGGCCAAGAACACTGGTGCCAATGAGGAATGGACAGAATGTGCAGGTAGGATGGCGCGGGCTAGAAGTTGTGATGCAGTACGGAAAACTTGAAAGCGTCAATGAAATATATATAGGTTCATTATCGGTTAATATAATTTTCCTGTGGCATTGTAACATGCATTTTGGAGTCTGAGCTGGATTGCCGGCAACTTCTGAGTTAGTTGTAGGCATCCCTTCGAGATTATCTTGTCTTTGTGCCGGATTTGGGGCCACCTCTATTTGCCCAAAGAATGGTAGCGGTTATGGTTGGGCCACATAAATTAACTTTGAATGATCGTTAGGATAGATTTTTCATTGCGGGTTTGGATAACTATGAATTCAAAGAGGTCAATATCCTCCTGCTATGCAAGTATTCGATGCTGCGGTGGACAGTGGGACGGTGAAAATCGGACGCCATAAAAATGCCCCCACAGCATAGGAGGGTGAAGAGGGTTGAATAAGGCCATGAATTCAACATAAAATCTAAACCCAAACGTGGCTCCTTGCCAGTACATATACAATTACAATTTCAGAACTAGGTTCTAGGTTCCATTAATTACTGGATTCCGGGTCTTCAGCCTATAGTTAGCCAAGAGTTTTGGGACGTTTGGTTCTGAAATTCTCATAAGGTATCGAACGATTTTCGATAGTGGAATGACAATTAAATGAGGATGAATACCGACGGCGAAAGATCCCAAAAGTGAGCACGCAAACCTCGCCCCTAGGGCTGATTTATTGTTGTTGGGTCGTCGGATACAGTACACGAACAATTTCATAATCAAGGCTGGGCAGATTCCAATTAAATATTTGGTTATTTGTTTATGTGAAAAGATATGTCATTTGCTAGCACATATTTTTATTAATAGTTTAATATACTAGTACAACAATATATGTCAATGTAGTTGATATGACCAATAAATATATATGAAACATATATACAACCATATACAATTTCATAATCAAGGCTGGGCAGATTCCAATTAAATATTTGGTTATTTGTTTATGTGAAAAGAGCACATATTTTTATTACTAGTTTAATATACTAGTACAACAATATCTGTCAATGTAGTTGATATGACCAATAAATAACATATATGCGACCATATTTTCTAATATGATATAGACTTAATAAATTTAGATGAACCATATTAATAATTATTATAAAATTTTTTTTTAACCACCAATTATTTAGGATCATTATAACTATATAAATAATAGTAGCTATATTATTTATATATATAGTTATAATAATAATTATAACTTATTAGTAATATTAATTAATAATAAGAATAACCGAATAATAATTAGATTAATTAGTAAGGGTATGAATAATTAGGGTGATGTATTTACAATATCTCTCGGTAATAATTTACGATCTCTCTGTAGTAATAAAAAAAAACTAAATCTAGGGCATGTGTGTCTGCGGTCTGGCTTGATGATATCAAGTGCACACGTTCTTTATATTTCATATATTTTCAAGTATGAATAATTCACCACAATTATCAAATATTACCAAAGGTAGACCTAACACAGTTACTCTACACAGCCTCTATGAGTATATAGAGTCTTTATAGAAACATAGAGAATAAAGAGAAGTCAAGCTACAAATAGAGTTAGTAGCCATGCTAGAAAATAAATTCACGTCTCTTGAAGAGAATATAAAAAAAAAAAATAGAAAAAAAAATAGAACTATTGGAGAATAAGATGGAGGAAATGGAGACTAGGTTGTTGCAGGTTATAGAAAAACAAAACCAAGATATGAACCAAACATTCCAGCAAGTAGATGTTGATACTTTGGAGAGTTTTAAAATGAAGGACATGATTAAAGAGCTAGAAGAAAAAGTTAATAGCCACCTCACCCTAAATAGTGTGGCAAGTAAATTAGATATCAAACCAATTAAAGATGAAATGAAAAAAACCATGAGTGTTACAAAACAACCTTGAACCTTATAATATTCAGTTTGAAAAATGAGTTAGACGAGGATACTTTAGCCATAGTCTAAACAGAATTCCATAACATATTACAAATTGAAACAACATCTCTCAAAGAAGCAACAAGGTTGGGGAAAGTAACTGAAAATAATGAAATGCTGATCCAAATAAAGGTGAGTTCTAATGACCATAAGTATGACATACTCAGTAAAATCTCAAATCTAAAAGGAACGGGAATATTTAGAAATGAAGATCACATTCGAGAAGATCAAGCAGAATTGAGAAAGGACGTTCAAAAGGTAAACGAAGCTATGAAGGAAGGAAAATGCGCAATAATCAGAAATAGAAAAGCCATTATTCGAGATAGAAACCAAAAAGATAATAATAAATAGAAATTCAACATGCTCTGAATTTTTTCTTGGAACTGCCAGGGCTTTCCATGGAACAAAGGCCCCAATCTTAGTTGGATCTCAAATGATGTTGATATTATTTTGCTTGTCGAAACTTGGGAGCACGAAGAATATAAGGTCCCTAACATAGATGGCTTTAGATAATGGTCTAAGTGGAATAAGTGATCCTACCATAGACGCATTTGGGGTATAACTTGTTATATTAAGAAGAACATCTCTTCCCATGCTAGGATTTATAAAAACAACCCTTACAACCAATATAGTTGGATAAAACTTATTGACATTTATGATAAAAAGACCTACATAGCAATTTGTTATCCCCCCCATTGATTCTAACTTCTATAATAAAAAGAATGTAGATAAATCTTTGTTACAATATTGACCTTCCTAGCATTTTACAATGTCAAAATTACAGTGAGCTCATGAGGCTTCTCTCCAAGCTTTTTGAGCATAGGAATAAAATCTTAAATCAAACTAAATAATTCATTTCTTTAGGTCCAATAGACCAAAGTTTGGCCTCAGTGGATGTTAACCGCCACCGTCATCATCATCTTCAAAATATAACAATATAATTATTAATATATTATTTTAATAATATATAAGCCTATTATATTAAATATAAAGTAATTAAATATTATTTATTTTTATTAATATAATAATAATATATTATGATAACAATAAATAAAATACTAATATTAACTCATAATAACAACTATTATCCAATAATAATTAGCAATGTCATAAGTTGAAGTTATTAATCGTAATTTTTTTAAAGACAACTATTTATGATTATTGTAATAATATGAAATCGAAATAATAATAAGTAATATTAATTAATAATATAATAATTTTATATTATTACTATAATATTAATATCTTAGGCTTTTTTAATTCAACATGTTTATTTTAGTATTTTAATATTTATCCTATGGTTTTTAATACATTGGGTGTAATTTATAATCACTTTGTCTATATTATCCCTGGGTTCATAATCCTTTGGGATTTTAGTATTAGTCCCTTGGGTAATAATAATATATTACCCAAGGGATTAATACTAAAATCCCAAGGGATTATGAACCTGAGGGAATAATATTAAATAAAAATGACTAATATTATAAACCCAAGGAAGTAATAAACCCAACCGTTTAATATTATAAACCCATGGAATTAGTGAACACAATGGATAAATATTAAAACCTAAGGGATCAAGAAGCCCAAAGGGTTAATACTAAAACCCCAAGGGATTATGAACCCAAGGAAATAATATTAAACCCAAGGGACTAATATTATAAACCGAAAATTGGTAAACCCTAATATAAATATTACAAAGACTAAAATAAACATTGTTTATTTTCACGGTGAGACAATCATTGTCACAATGTGACATTCAACCATGGTTAAACATGGTTGGCTATGATTGGCAAACATTGACCATGATCGATATTATAAACCTAAGAGAATAATAAACCCAAGGGATTGATATTATAAACCTAAAGGAATAATAAAACTAAGGGATTAATACTAAAACCCGAAGGGACTATGAACCCAAGGGAATAATATTAAAGCCATGGGACTAATATTATAAACCCAACATTGGTAAACCCAAATATAAATACTACAAACACTAAAATAAACATGGTTTATTTTGATGATGAGATAATCCTTTTTACAATGTGACATTCAAACATGGTTGGCCATGGTTTGCTATGATTGACAATGGTTGACAATGATTGATATTATAAACCTAAGGGATTAATACTAATACCCCAAGGGATTATGAACCCAAGGGAGTAATATTAAACCCAAGTGACTAATATTATAAACCCAATATTCATAAACCCAAATATAAATATTACAAAGACAAAAATAAACATGATTAATTTTAATGGTGAGACAATATTTGTCAAAATGTGACATTCAACCATGGGCCTAATATGGCAAACCCAAATATAAATATTACAAGCACTAAAATAAACATGGTTTATTTTGATGGTGAGACAATCTTTGTCAAAATGTGACATTCAACCATGAGACTAATATTATAAGCCCAACATTGGTAAAATCAAATACAAATGCTACAAACAGTAAAATAAACATGATTTCTTTTGATGGTGAGACAATCCTTGTCACAATGCGACATTCAACCGTGGCTGACAATGGTTGGCCATGATTAACAATGGTTGACCATGACTGATATTATTAACCTAAGGGAATAATAAACCCAAGGGATTGATATTATAAACCCAAGGGGTTAATACTAAAACCCCAAGGGATTATGAACCCAAGGGAATAATATTAAAACCAAGGGACTAATATTATAAATCCAACATTCCTAAACCAAAATATAAACATTACAATGACTAAAATAAACATGATTTATTTTCATGGTGAGACAATCCTTGTCACAATGTGACATTCAATGATGGTTGACCATGGTTGGCTATGATTGACAATGGTTGACCATGATCAATATTATAAACCTAAGGGAATAATAAACCTAAGGGATTGATATTATAAACCCAAACGAATAATAAAACAAAAGGGTTAATACTAAAACCCCAAGAGATTATGAACCCAAGGGAATAATATTAAACCCATGGGACTAATATTATAAACCCATCATTAGTAAACCCAAATGTAAATACTATAAAAAACTAAAATAAACACGGTTTATTTTGATGGTGAGACAATCATTGTCACAATGCGACATTCAAACATGTTTGGCCATGGTTGGCTATGATTGAAAATGGGTGACCATGATTGATATTATAAACCGAAGGGAATAATAAATCCAAGGGATTGATATTATAAACACAAATGAATAATAAACCCAAGGGATTAATACTAAAACCGCAAGGGATTATGAACCTAAGGGAATAATATTAAACCTAAGGGACTAATATTGTAAACCCAACATTCAACCCAAATATAAATATTACAAAGACTAAAATAAACATGATTTATTTTCATGGTGATACAATCATTTCCACAATGTGACATTCAACCATGGTTGACCATGATTGATATTATAAACCTAATGAAATAATAAACCCAAGGGATTGATATTATAAACCCAAATGAATAATAAACTGATGCAGGTGCATCTCACCCTTTTCTTAATTAAAGAAAAACCCAAGTGGAGCATGAAGACGTGGACCAACGGAGATGAATAAAGGGAAAAAAGGAGAAAATCTACCTTAAAGCAGTTAAAGAAAAAAATTAAAGAGAGAATGGATAAGACTAGATAGACTTCCTATTATTAATAGCCACGCACGCTTTTTGGAGAGTTTTTGTGGAGAAAAATCAGAAGAGGATAGGATCGGTCCTTCATAAGACTTTTTATATAAATGTAATGCAATAGGGGTGTAATAGATATCTTATTTTGTGAAGAAAATTGTGAGTGGGCAAGAAGTAGCCGAGCATGAGTTCATTTTAAGGCTGAAAGGCCTTAACTTTGTAATTGTTCCGTAAATATATAAAAATGTGTTTATGTTCTATGTTAATTGTATACGCTATGTGTTTTATAAATGAGTCAAAACTTGTGTTCTGTAAATAAAAATGGTGTTGTAGGCACTCCGCGGCGGCTGCATGAATGTTCAAATGAGAGAAAGATAGACTATAACGGTGAATTAATTAAAAGGCTTCCCAAAGATTGAGTGGACCCATAACCCACAGGTCCAGGATCAAGATTTTTTAAAGAATTTGGGATTTTGGGCAACCCCCAAAATATCATTTTCATCAGTTGGTATCAGAGAAGGGAAAGGATTCCTGAGAGAAGAAATAAGAATGCGAACAGAAGGGGAAAGAGGTACAACTATGTTAAAGTTGGAGAGTTTATGCATATGGCAGTAGCAGAAGGTGAGAAGATTTGCAGCAACCAAGAGGATGCCAAAAGACCGAGTGCGGAGGGCTTGGTGAGGTATCATGTAACAGAGGAGGTTGTTACTGCAGAGGTTGGTTGCATTGAAGGAATGCAGTGGTTAAAATTACTAAGGACAAGGAGAAGCATATGACCAGGAGGTCATAAACTTTTGTGCCTCGGGAGTCTGATGCAGGTGCATCTCACCCTTTTCTTAATTAAAGAAAAATCCAAGTGGAGCATGAAGACGTGGACCAGCGGAGCTGAATAAAGGGAAAAAACAGAGAAAATCTACCTTAAAGCAGTTAAAGAAAAAAATTAAAGAGAGAACGGATAAGACTAGATAGACTTCCTCTTATTAATAGCCATGCACGCTTTTTGGAGAGGTTTTGTGGAGAAAAATCAGAAGAGGATAGGATCGGTCCTTCATAAGACCTTTTATATGAATGTAATGCAATAGGGGTGTAATAGATATCTTATTTTGTGAAGAAAATTGTGAGTGGGCAAGATGTAGCCGAGCATGAGCTCGTTTTAAGGCTGAAAGGCCTTAACTTTGTAATTGTTCCGTAAATATATAAAAATGTGTTTATGTTCTGTTTTAATTTTATACGCTATGTGTTTTATAAATGAGTCAAAACTTGTGTTCTGTAAATAAAAATGGTGTTGCAGGCACTCCGCGGCGGCTGCATGAATGTTGAAATGAGAGCAAGACAGACTATAACGGTGAATTAATTAAAAGGCTTCCCAAAGATTGAGTGGGCCCATAACCCACAGGTCCAGGATCAAGATTTTTAAAGAATTTGGGATTTTGGGCAACCCCCAAAATCTCATTTTCATCATAAAAACAAGGGATTATGAACCCAAGGTAATAATATTAAATCCAAGGGACTAATATTATAAACACAATGTTTGTAAACACAAATATAACTATTACAAAGACTAAAATAAACATGATTTATTTTCATGGTGAGACAATCCTTGTCACAATGTAAAATTCAACCATGGTTGACAATGGTTGGCTATGGTTGACAATGGTTGACCATAATCGACATTATAAACCTAAGGGAATAATAAACCCAAGGGATTAATATGAGAAATCCAAAAGAATAATAAAACGAAGGGATTAATATTAAAACCCCATGCGATTATGAACCCATGGGAATAATATTAAACCCAAGGGACTAATATTATAAACCCAACCTATATAAACCCTAAGATAAATATTATAAACACTAAAATAAACATGATTGACCATCGTTGACTAATATTATAAACCCAACCTATATAAATCCTAAGATAAATATTATAAACACTAACATAAACATGATTGACCATCGTTGATTTTCATACTGAGACAATCCTTATCACAATTCCATATTGGACCAAGGTCGACATCATAATAAACCATGTTTGACTGAGGAAAAATAAACCCAAGCGATTGATATTATAAACACAAAGTAACAATAAACCCAATGGATTAATACTAAAACCCAAAAGGATTATGAATCTAAGGGAATGCTATTAAACAAAAGGAAATAATAATATAAATCCAAGGGATTGATATTATAAACCCAAAGGAATAATAAACCCAAGGGAATAACACTAAAACCTAAAGGGCTTATGAACCCAAGGGAATAATATTAAACCCAAGGGACTAATATTATAATCCCAATATATATAAACCTTGAGACAAATATTATAAACACTAAAATAAACATGACTCAGCATCATTATTTTTCATATTGAAATAATGCTCATCACAATTCCATGTTGGGCAATGGTTGAACATGGTTGACATCATAGTAAACCATTGTTGAACGAGGAATAATAAACCCAAGCGATTGATGTTGAAAAATGATTGATCATGGTCGAACATGGTTATTTATTATTGATCATTGTTAAATATTATTAAACCCTAGGAATATGAACCCTTAGACCAATAATATGAAAGAATTGATGTTATAAACCCAAGGGGTAAAAATTATAAATGCAATGCATATAAACCCTAACATAACTATTATAAACCCTAAAATAAACGTGGTTGACCATGGCTGATTTCCATATTAGATTAATCTATTGTGATGTTGACATAATCATAAATAGTTGGACAAATATTTAACCCTTAATATTTGGGTTTTGTAGAACCAAGAGATAATTAATATTACAAACCCAAGGCATTAATATTATAAAAACAAATTATTAATAAATGCAAGGGATCAATATACCCAAGGAATCAATATACCGAACTAGCTAATATTAAAAACCCAAACAATTAATAAACCCTAGGAATTAAGTTTTCACGTCATGGGATTAAGAAAACTAAGGGATTAAATGATAAACCGAAGGACTTATTAATATTAAAATTTTGAAAAAAGAAGAAACCCAAGCATTTCATATTATAAACCTAAGGAATTAGTAAACCCAAGGGGAAAATATTAGAAACCCAAGGGATCAAAAATCAAAAGGGATCAATATTAAAATTAAAAGGGATTAATAAAACATAGGAATTAATATTTTAAACCCAATAGATTGATCAACCCATGTGACTATGAATATTATAAACCTAAGGGATCAATAAACCCTAGGGATTGTTAATACTATGAAAGCGACATCTTAATAAATTGAAGGGATAAACATTGTAAACGTAAGGGATTAATATTAACCTTAGGACTATTATTTAAACCTTAATATTGGGGATTAATAAACCGAAGGGAATAAATGATAAAACGAAGGAATTATTAATATTACAAACTTAAAGAACAAACAAACCTAATCATTTAATATTATAAACATAAGGAAATAGTAAACCAAACCTAAGCCCTAAATCCATGACATCAATATTATAAACATAAATAATGGTATAACACAAAACAATAATAAAAAACCTAAACAAAAACCAGTA
>APFE030091940.1:197096-241062 GCA_000404065.3 Pinus taeda
ATAACACATTTTAATTAATTTCTTACCTTTTAAACTTTAATAATATTAATCATAATCCTACTAATAACATTTCATTATAAAAATTAGTAAAATATAACCTCAAGTTATATAATATCCAAGCGAATGCCGAGTAAACCTATCCTCATCACCAAAATTTAGATGTTATCAATTGTGATGCATGAAAGGAAGCAAACTATATGTTTTCAAATTTGGCCTTGGAGCTAGTTTGATATATTTAAAAAGATATGTATTATCTCAACCTAGAGGTTTGGAAAGGGGTAACAAGCCGGCCTCTCACACACCTCATATAGATGCCGTTTTCAATCATTTGAGTAGAATCGATGGTTATGAAGAGCTTTTTAGCCCATACATGGTAGCTGGTTAATAAAATAAGGTAATATAAACTAAAATCCGAATTACTAATTATTATATAATACATATTTATATGTTTATAAAACAAAATTAATATTATTAATAAATATTTGATTAGAAGAAAAATTCGAAATAATAAAATTAAATATAATAAAAAATATTTAAAAAAAAAAAATATTTCAAATAATAAAATATGATATAAACAATTTAAATCATGTTGTAAAAAAACATAATTAATTTAAATTATTTTCATGAATATTAAAAATAAAAATATCTTCATTTATTTTTCCCATTTTGTGTTTTTATACTTTAAGTATTGAAAAGAGTATCTTTTTAAATGCACAATTTTTTTAACTTTTAAAATCATAAAATAAAACTAAAACACTCTATTTGAAAGTATAAATACATTGGAATATAAAGACATAAATTATATAAACATAGTAATATGAATATGAAGACAAATTTTATTTAAAGCAGAAATAATATATATTAGGTTCTAAATAAAACTTTGTATCTAAAAAGTATCAATGCTCTATTTGAAAGTATAAATACGTTGTAATATAAAGACATAAATGGTATAAATATAGCAATTTTTAATGTAAAGACATAAATGGTATAAATATAGCAATATGAAGATGAAGTCAAATTTTATTTGAAGCAGAAATAATATATATTAGGTTCTAAATAAAACTTTGCATTTAAAAATATCAATCTTAATTGATGTATCAAATTTTTATAATAAATATTCATCATTTCAAAAGAATAGGACAAATAAATGTCACTAAGGAGTAACATATTTTTGAATAAGTAGGGAGAAAACTTTATTTAATTTAAGAGAAAAAAATAGTTTTTTATGAGTTTTTTTTTATGGTTCTGTAGATATATTTTAAAATTTTAAAATTTATTAGAAAGCATCAAATAGCAATTTGATTCTCAAATCCCATAAATAAATTTAACATCTTCAAAGATAAACAAGTAAATATTAAAGTGTATTAATCAACATATTTAAAATAATATATATATTTTATGGAATATTTATTTTTTAATAACAGATCAATTGGTTTTAAGATACTTTAATATTAGTGAAATAACATATTTTAAATATATATATATATAATAATAATATTATAGATTATATTTAATATTAATCGGAAATATTTTATTTTAATAATACTGATCAATTGTTTTTTTAGGAACTTTTTTAAAGCTTATGGCTATTTTTTATAAATTTTAAGTTTCGTTTAATTATTGAAAATTTGAAATATTTCACAACATCAAATTCTTTATGGATTAAAAATATATATTTAAAAAAATAAACCATTACAATATTAATTCAAGATTTCAATTGTGCATTTTCTGTAAATAAAAAAATCATTTTATCTAAAATGCAATGAATCCATGATTTTCAATGAGTTTTAAGAACATTGAAGCCTAGTAAAAATTAAGATCTCCGGTTAAAGTGAAGAGAACAATAATTATAAGATTTAGAATTCATTAGAAAAGAAAATGCTCCAAACAAAGGTTCAAAAATATAAAAGATACTATGAATGCAAGTTGTTCAGTAAAATATGATATATATAGAGAGTGTTTTAATGACTGCACTAATACAATCAGCCAGCAAGGAAAAAGATATTGTTTAAATAAATCGTTCATAGTTTTGCAGATTGAGTAGATTTAATTGTCGTTGGAAAATTTTTATTTTAATTCTGGATTCCAAAATATTTTATTAGTGAATTCAACTCTTTAACTTCATTCCTGTGGGTTACACTTTAAAAATATTCTAAAATCTGCAAATAAAGTTACAGTCTACTGAATCATCGTCAACGGTGCCCACTTCATTCCTGTGCGTTACACCTCAAAAATATTCTAAACTCTGCAAATAAAGTTACAGTCCAGTAAAAACTATTCTAAAATCTACAAATAAAGTTACAGTACGGTAAATCATCTTCAACGATGCCCAGAAATGTGGATGAGAGCCTCCTGCTATGTTTTAATTAATTTGCCATCCGATGATTCAGTAAAAGCTAAGAAAATGCCCCAGAAAAATCTCATAGATCCTGGTTAAAGAGCCACAAGTGTTACTCCCTTCTATTTCTGAACTGAATTTGAAATAAAATATGAGGATACTAAGATCCATTGTATTATTGGCAGTTTTCGAATACTGCTGTTTTGAAACAATAGTCAAGACAACATCGCGATCCTATATTTTCTCTGCAATATTACGGTTTATTATTCAATATTAAGATTAGATCAGAATTCCAACCAAATCCCACTAATAGTTAATAATGACAAGGAGTCAAATTGATCGAACACCAGCCATACTTATTCTAAATTAAAAATTATAAATCACGTATGACCAAGGAATATGGTGGCCATCCACTTTATCAACCGCATAGTGAAACTGTAGAACCAGAAAGGAAATGTGAAGGGAAGAAATGATAATCTCCTCTCACATAAACAAGACTGAGATCCAAGAACACATGCTTGAATTAAACCTACCAGTGAACGGCTTTCGCAGATTCTACCTAAGAAATACGAAAAAACATAAATGGACATGTGATGGAGAGAAATGTACGACTCATGGAACTTAAAGAAGGAAGGTGGCTCCTCCGAGCAAAGCAGCTCCAAAGATGGTCATGACCTTTTCCACAGTACCAGTGGCCGCGGCTCCGCTGGTCAGTGGCACAGCGCCGGCTGGGCCATTCGCTCCCGAGGGGCCGGAGGCGGCCGGAGCATGAGCGTTAGGTGACGAGGAGGGTGATGAGGATGGCGTTTTGGCGGCTCCAGAAGGGGAAGAGGCCGGTGGGGATGCTGCGGGGCTGGGAGCGTCACTAGCCATAAACGCTGAGCTGATCAATCCAGCTATAAAAACCAAGAAGAGAAGCCCATTGAATCGGCCCATTGGTTGTAGCTGGCCAAGAACACTGGTGCCAATGAGGAATGGACAGAATGTGCAGGTAGGATGGCGCGGGCTAGAAGTTGTGATGCAGTACGGAAAACTTGAAAGCGTCAATGAAATATATATAGGTTCATTATCGGTTAATATAATTTTCCTGTGGCATTGTAACATGCATTTTGGAGTCTGAGCTGGATTGCCGGCAACTTCTGAGTTAGTTGTAGGCATCCCTTCGAGATTATCTTGTCTTTGTGCCGGATTTGGGGCCACCTCTATTTGCCCAAAGAATGGTAGCGGTTATGGTTGGGCCACATAAATTAACTTTGAATGATCGTTAGGATAGATTTTTCATTGCGGGTTTGGATAACTATGAATTCAAAGAGGTCAATATCCTCCTGCTATGCAAGTATTCGATGCTGCGGTGGACAGTGGGACGGTGAAAATCGGACGCCATAAAAATGCCCCCACAGCATAGGAGGGTGAAGAGGGTTGAATAAGGCCATGAATTCAACATAAAATCTAAACCCAAACGTGGCTCCTTGCCAGTACATATACAATTACAATTTCAGAACTAGGTTCTAGGTTCCATTAATTACTGGATTCCGGGTCTTCAGCCTATAGTTAGCCAAGAGTTTTGGGACGTTTGGTTCTGAAATTCTCATAAGGTATCGAACGATTTTCGATAGTGGAATGACAATTAAATGAGGATGAATACCGACGGCGAAAGATCCCAAAAGTGAGCACGCAAACCTCGCCCCTAGGGCTGATTTATTGTTGTTGGGTCGTCGGATACAGTACACGAACAATTTCATAATCAAGGCTGGGCAGATTCCAATTAAATATTTGGTTATTTGTTTATGTGAAAAGATATGTCATTTGCTAGCACATATTTTTATTAATAGTTTAATATACTAGTACAACAATATATGTCAATGTAGTTGATATGACCAATAAATATATATGAAACATATATACAACCATATACAATTTCATAATCAAGGCTGGGCAGATTCCAATTAAATATTTGGTTATTTGTTTATGTGAAAAGAGCACATATTTTTATTACTAGTTTAATATACTAGTACAACAATATCTGTCAATGTAGTTGATATGACCAATAAATAACATATATGCGACCATATTTTCTAATATGATATAGACTTAATAAATTTAGATGAACCATATTCATAATTATTATATGTATTTTTTTTACCACAGTTATTTAGGATCATTATTAACTATATAGAATAATAGTAGCCATATTATTTTATATATTAGTTATACATAATAATATAAACTTATTAGTAATATTAATTAATAATAAGAATAACCTATAATAATATTAGATAATTAATAAGGTTAATAATTTAGTGTGATGTATTACAATATCTCGGTAATAATTTACGATCTCTCTGTAGTAATAAAAAAAAACTAAATCTAGGGCATGTGTGTCTGCGGTCTGGCTTGATGATATCAAGTGCACACGTTCTTTATATTTCATATATTTTCAAGTATGAATAATTCACCACAATTATCAAATATTACCAAAGGTAGACCTAACACAGTTACTCTACACAGCCTCTATGAGTATATAGAGTCTTTATAGAAACATAGAGAATAAAGAGAAGTCAAGCTACAAATAGAGTTAGTAGCCATGCTAGAAAATAAATTCACGTCTCTTGAAGAGAATATAAAAAAAAAAAATAGAAAAAAAAATAGAACTATTGGAGAATAAGATGGAGGAAATGGAGACTAGGTTGTTGCAGGTTATAGAAAAACAAAACCAAGATATGAACCAAACATTCCAGCAAGTAGATGTTGATACTTTGGAGAGTTTTAAAATGAAGGACATGATTAAAGAGCTAGAAGAAAAAGTTAATAGCCACCTCACCCTAAATAGTGTGGCAAGTAAATTAGATATCAAACCAATTAAAGATGAAATGAAAAAAACCATGAGTGTTACAAAACAACCTTGAACCTTATAATATTCAGTTTGAAAAATGAGTTAGACGAGGATACTTTAGCCATAGTCTAAACAGAATTCCATAACATATTACAAATTGAAACAACATCTCTCAAAGAAGCAACAAGGTTGGGGAAAGTAACTGAAAATAATGAAATGCTGATCCAAATAAAGGTGAGTTCTAATGACCATAAGTATGACATACTCAGTAAAATCTCAAATCTAAAAGGAACGGGAATATTTAGAAATGAAGATCACATTCGAGAAGATCAAGCAGAATTGAGAAAGGACGTTCAAAAGGTAAACGAAGCTATGAAGGAAGGAAAATGCGCAATAATCAGAAATAGAAAAGCCATTATTCGAGATAGAAACCAAAAAGATAATAATAAATAGAAATTCAACATGCTCTGAATTTTTTCTTGGAACTGCCAGGGCTTTCCATGGAACAAAGGCCCCAATCTTAGTTGGATCTCAAATGATGTTGATATTATTTTGCTTGTCGAAACTTGGGAGCACGAAGAATATAAGGTCCCTAACATAGATGGCTTTAGATAATGGTCTAAGTGGAATAAGTGATCCTACCATAGACGCATTTGGGGTATAACTTGTTATATTAAGAAGAACATCTCTTCCCATGCTAGGATTTATAAAAACAACCCTTACAACCAATATAGTTGGATAAAACTTATTGACATTTATGATAAAAAGACCTACATAGCAATTTGTTATCCCCCCCATTGATTCTAACTTCTATAATAAAAAGAATGTAGATAAATCTTTGTTACAATATTGACCTTCCTAGCATTTTACAATGTCAAAATTACAGTGAGCTCATGAGGCTTCTCTCCAAGCTTTTTGAGCATAGGAATAAAATCTTAAATCAAACTAAATAATTCATTTCTTTAGGTCCAATAGACCAAAGTTTGGCCTCAGTGGATGTTAACCGCCACCGTCATCATCATCTTCAAAATATAACAATATAATTATTATTATATTATTTTAATAATAATATAATAGCTATTATATTTAATAATAATAGTAATTACAATTATTTTATTTTATTAATTATAATAATAATATATTATGATAACAATAAGATAAAAATAATAATATTAACTCATAATAACAACTATTATCCAATAATAATTAGAATTGTCATAAGTGATTTATTTATGTGTAATTTTTTAAAGACTACTATTTATGATTATTATAATAATATGAAAATCATAATAATATAAGTAATATTAATTAATAATAATAATAATTTTATTATTATTACTATTATATTATAACTCTTAGGCTTTATTAATTCAACCATGTTTATTTTAGTATTTTTAATATTTATCCTATGGGTTTTTATACATTGGTTTGTAAATATAATCACTTTTGTCTAATATTATTCCCTCGGGTTCATAATCCTTTGGGATTTTAGTATTAGTCCCTTGGGTAATAATAATATATTACCCAAGGGATTAATACTAAAATCCCAAGGGATTATGAACCTGAGGGAATAATATTAAATAAAAATGACTAATATTATAAACCCAAGGAAGTAATAAACCCAACCGTTTAATATTATAAACCCATGGAATTAGTGAACACAATGGATAAATATTAAAACCTAAGGGATCAAGAAGCCCAAAGGGTTAATACTAAAACCCCAAGGGATTATGAACCCAAGGAAATAATATTAAACCCAAGGGACTAATATTATAAACCGAAAATTGGTAAACCCTAATATAAATATTACAAAGACTAAAATAAACATTGTTTATTTTCACGGTGAGACAATCATTGTCACAATGTGACATTCAACCATGGTTAAACATGGTTGGCTATGATTGGCAAACATTGACCATGATCGATATTATAAACCTAAGAGAATAATAAACCCAAGGGATTGATATTATAAACCTAAAGGAATAATAAAACTAAGGGATTAATACTAAAACCCGAAGGGACTATGAACCCAAGGGAATAATATTAAAGCCATGGGACTAATATTATAAACCCAACATTGGTAAACCCAAATATAAATACTACAAACACTAAAATAAACATGGTTTATTTTGATGATGAGATAATCCTTTTTACAATGTGACATTCAAACATGGTTGGCCATGGTTTGCTATGATTGACAATGGTTGACAATGATTGATATTATAAACCTAAGGGATTAATACTAATACCCCAAGGGATTATGAACCCAAGGGAGTAATATTAAACCCAAGTGACTAATATTATAAACCCAATATTCATAAACCCAAATATAAATATTACAAAGACAAAAATAAACATGATTAATTTTAATGGTGAGACAATATTTGTCAAAATGTGACATTCAACCATGGGCCTAATATGGCAAACCCAAATATAAATATTACAAGCACTAAAATAAACATGGTTTATTTTGATGGTGAGACAATCTTTGTCAAAATGTGACATTCAACCATGAGACTAATATTATAAGCCCAACATTGGTAAAATCAAATACAAATGCTACAAACAGTAAAATAAACATGATTTCTTTTGATGGTGAGACAATCCTTGTCACAATGCGACATTCAACCGTGGCTGACAATGGTTGGCCATGATTAACAATGGTTGACCATGACTGATATTATTAACCTAAGGGAATAATAAACCCAAGGGATTGATATTATAAACCCAAGGGGTTAATACTAAAACCCCAAGGGATTATGAACCCAAGGGAATAATATTAAAACCAAGGGACTAATATTATAAATCCAACATTCCTAAACCAAAATATAAACATTACAATGACTAAAATAAACATGATTTATTTTCATGGTGAGACAATCCTTGTCACAATGTGACATTCAATGATGGTTGACCATGGTTGGCTATGATTGACAATGGTTGACCATGATCAATATTATAAACCTAAGGGAATAATAAACCTAAGGGATTGATATTATAAACCCAAACGAATAATAAAACAAAAGGGTTAATACTAAAACCCCAAGAGATTATGAACCCAAGGGAATAATATTAAACCCATGGGACTAATATTATAAACCCATCATTAGTAAACCCAAATGTAAATACTATAAAAAACTAAAATAAACACGGTTTATTTTGATGGTGAGACAATCATTGTCACAATGCGACATTCAAACATGTTTGGCCATGGTTGGCTATGATTGAAAATGGGTGACCATGATTGATATTATAAACCGAAGGGAATAATAAATCCAAGGGATTGATATTATAAACACAAATGAATAATAAACCCAAGGGATTAATACTAAAACCGCAAGGGATTATGAACCTAAGGGAATAATATTAAACCTAAGGGACTAATATTGTAAACCCAACATTCAACCCAAATATAAATATTACAAAGACTAAAATAAACATGATTTATTTTCATGGTGATACAATCATTTCCACAATGTGACATTCAACCATGGTTGACCATGATTGATATTATAAACCTAATGAAATAATAAACCCAAGGGATTGATATTATAAACCCAAATGAATAATAAACTGATGCAGGTGCATCTCACCCTTTTCTTAATTAAAGAAAAACCCAAGTGGAGCATGAAGACGTGGACCAACGGAGATGAATAAAGGGAAAAAAGGAGAAAATCTACCTTAAAGCAGTTAAAGAAAAAAATTAAAGAGAGAATGGATAAGACTAGATAGACTTCCTATTATTAATAGCCACGCACGCTTTTTGGAGAGTTTTTGTGGAGAAAAATCAGAAGAGGATAGGATCGGTCCTTCATAAGACTTTTTATATAAATGTAATGCAATAGGGGTGTAATAGATATCTTATTTTGTGAAGAAAATTGTGAGTGGGCAAGAAGTAGCCGAGCATGAGTTCATTTTAAGGCTGAAAGGCCTTAACTTTGTAATTGTTCCGTAAATATATAAAAATGTGTTTATGTTCTATGTTAATTGTATACGCTATGTGTTTTATAAATGAGTCAAAACTTGTGTTCTGTAAATAAAAATGGTGTTGTAGGCACTCCGCGGCGGCTGCATGAATGTTCAAATGAGAGAAAGATAGACTATAACGGTGAATTAATTAAAAGGCTTCCCAAAGATTGAGTGGACCCATAACCCACAGGTCCAGGATCAAGATTTTTTAAAGAATTTGGGATTTTGGGCAACCCCCAAAATATCATTTTCATCAGTTGGTATCAGAGAAGGGAAAGGATTCCTGAGAGAAGAAATAAGAATGCGAACAGAAGGGGAAAGAGGTACAACTATGTTAAAGTTGGAGAGTTTATGCATATGGCAGTAGCAGAAGGTGAGAAGATTTGCAGCAACCAAGAGGATGCCAAAAGACCGAGTGCGGAGGGCTTGGTGAGGTATCATGTAACAGAGGAGGTTGTTACTGCAGAGGTTGGTTGCATTGAAGGAATGCAGTGGTTAAAATTACTAAGGACAAGGAGAAGCATATGACCAGGAGGTCATAAACTTTTGTGCCTCGGGAGTCTGATGCAGGTGCATCTCACCCTTTTCTTAATTAAAGAAAAATCCAAGTGGAGCATGAAGACGTGGACCAGCGGAGCTGAATAAAGGGAAAAAACAGAGAAAATCTACCTTAAAGCAGTTAAAGAAAAAAATTAAAGAGAGAACGGATAAGACTAGATAGACTTCCTCTTATTAATAGCCATGCACGCTTTTTGGAGAGGTTTTGTGGAGAAAAATCAGAAGAGGATAGGATCGGTCCTTCATAAGACCTTTTATATGAATGTAATGCAATAGGGGTGTAATAGATATCTTATTTTGTGAAGAAAATTGTGAGTGGGCAAGATGTAGCCGAGCATGAGCTCGTTTTAAGGCTGAAAGGCCTTAACTTTGTAATTGTTCCGTAAATATATAAAAATGTGTTTATGTTCTGTTTTAATTTTATACGCTATGTGTTTTATAAATGAGTCAAAACTTGTGTTCTGTAAATAAAAATGGTGTTGCAGGCACTCCGCGGCGGCTGCATGAATGTTGAAATGAGAGCAAGACAGACTATAACGGTGAATTAATTAAAAGGCTTCCCAAAGATTGAGTGGGCCCATAACCCACAGGTCCAGGATCAAGATTTTTAAAGAATTTGGGATTTTGGGCAACCCCCAAAATCTCATTTTCATCATAAAAACAAGGGATTATGAACCCAAGGTAATAATATTAAATCCAAGGGACTAATATTATAAACACAATGTTTGTAAACACAAATATAACTATTACAAAGACTAAAATAAACATGATTTATTTTCATGGTGAGACAATCCTTGTCACAATGTAAAATTCAACCATGGTTGACAATGGTTGGCTATGGTTGACAATGGTTGACCATAATCGACATTATAAACCTAAGGGAATAATAAACCCAAGGGATTAATATGAGAAATCCAAAAGAATAATAAAACGAAGGGATTAATATTAAAACCCCATGCGATTATGAACCCATGGGAATAATATTAAACCCAAGGGACTAATATTATAAACCCAACCTATATAAACCCTAAGATAAATATTATAAACACTAAAATAAACATGATTGACCATCGTTGACTAATATTATAAACCCAACCTATATAAATCCTAAGATAAATATTATAAACACTAACATAAACATGATTGACCATCGTTGATTTTCATACTGAGACAATCCTTATCACAATTCCATATTGGACCAAGGTCGACATCATAATAAACCATGTTTGACTGAGGAAAAATAAACCCAAGCGATTGATATTATAAACACAAAGTAACAATAAACCCAATGGATTAATACTAAAACCCAAAAGGATTATGAATCTAAGGGAATGCTATTAAACAAAAGGAAATAATAATATAAATCCAAGGGATTGATATTATAAACCCAAAGGAATAATAAACCCAAGGGAATAACACTAAAACCTAAAGGGCTTATGAACCCAAGGGAATAATATTAAACCCAAGGGACTAATATTATAATCCCAATATATATAAACCTTGAGACAAATATTATAAACACTAAAATAAACATGACTCAGCATCATTATTTTTCATATTGAAATAATGCTCATCACAATTCCATGTTGGGCAATGGTTGAACATGGTTGACATCATAGTAAACCATTGTTGAACGAGGAATAATAAACCCAAGCGATTGATGTTGAAAAATGATTGATCATGGTCGAACATGGTTATTTATTATTGATCATTGTTAAATATTATTAAACCCTAGGAATATGAACCCTTAGACCAATAATATGAAAGAATTGATGTTATAAACCCAAGGGGTAAAAATTATAAATGCAATGCATATAAACCCTAACATAACTATTATAAACCCTAAAATAAACGTGGTTGACCATGGCTGATTTCCATATTAGATTAATCTATTGTGATGTTGACATAATCATAAATAGTTGGACAAATATTTAACCCTTAATATTTGGGTTTTGTAGAACCAAGAGATAATTAATATTACAAACCCAAGGCATTAATATTATAAAAACAAATTATTAATAAATGCAAGGGATCAATATACCCAAGGAATCAATATACCGAACTAGCTAATATTAAAAACCCAAACAATTAATAAACCCTAGGAATTAAGTTTTCACGTCATGGGATTAAGAAAACTAAGGGATTAAATGATAAACCGAAGGACTTATTAATATTAAAATTTTGAAAAAAGAAGAAACCCAAGCATTTCATATTATAAACCTAAGGAATTAGTAAACCCAAGGGGAAAATATTAGAAACCCAAGGGATCAAAAATCAAAAGGGATCAATATTAAAATTAAAAGGGATTAATAAAACATAGGAATTAATATTTTAAACCCAATAGATTGATCAACCCATGTGACTATGAATATTATAAACCTAAGGGATCAATAAACCCTAGGGATTGTTAATACTATGAAAGCGACATCTTAATAAATTGAAGGGATAAACATTGTAAACGTAAGGGATTAATATTAACCTTAGGACTATTATTTAAACCTTAATATTGGGGATTAATAAACCGAAGGGAATAAATGATAAAACGAAGGAATTATTAATATTACAAACTTAAAGAACAAACAAACCTAATCATTTAATATTATAAACATAAGGAAATAGTAAACCAAACCTAAGCCCTAAATCCATGACATCAATATTATAAACATAAATAATGGTATAACACAAAACAATAATAAAAAACCTAAACAAAAACCAGTATAAGGACCACTTTGCTAACCATAAAGCATTAAAACATCATAAATCATCATCACATTAATCATAACACATTTATATAACTACATTATAAACAATAAATAAAATTTAAGCCATGAATACATTGATATCGATACATGAATGTATTAATAGTATAAATCTCAAGAATATTGATATAAACACCTAGAACATGAAATCCCAACAATAATATTATAAATGTAAACAATATTTTCATTTTTGAAATGTGTGAACAAAGTGAAAGGATCCACACAAAACACCACAAAAATCACAAATGCAAGAGAAAAAAATAAAATAGTAACATTGTGATTGGAGCAAAGGAACATAAATGCAAAACACAAATCTAACTTTCACACATTGGATTTAAAGGGGAACAACATAATAGGGCATTTTAAGACCACAGATATACAATTCTGTACATAAAAAGAACAACTTGAAAAAAATTCAATTTCACCAACATTGCAACCACAGAAAGAATATTGAGTCTTAACACACACACACACACATATATATATATACATCAAATAATTCCACTACAAAATTGAACTTGAAATACTCCATCAAAAGTCATCTATTGAGCGTCCTGTTTCAAAACACAACCAGATTGACAATGAAAGAAGTACCAATTCAAATCAACAAGATAGCGATCATGATACTTAACGTTCTCCAACCAATTCCTTCTTTCTCTCCTCCGAGACTCCCTCTCGTGCATATGTAAGAAGCATTTTACATGTATTTTCGTTTGATCTAGATCACAAATATGATCATCAATAAAAGCACGATGGAACCCATGTTTTCTATCAAACTTGTTCTGAAGATAGGAAAGAAAACTTATAGCTCTAGCAACATTGTGTATTGTTCTAGAATAATAGATGACATCATTATTGTCCATATCTCCATTTGAAAGACAAAAATACAAGATAAAAATCAATAAAGACATGCACAAATAAATAAGGATACACACACACACACACACACATATGTATATAGATAACATAACACCCCATTTGTATTTATGTTAAAAAACATAATGTTATAATGTTACATGAAAAAAGAAATCTAGCTTTACATGAACCAAATCATATAAAAATTTCTACAAATATAAGCCTCATTTTACAATACAATAGAAAAATTTGTGGAAATAGAATAAAACCATGGCCAATATTCAAAATAAGTAAATTGAACAACATCAAAAAAGATGTAAACAACTTTCTCAAATATTACTATGAATATGATGAATTTAATAATCTCATAAATATATGAAAATGATTATTATATTAAATGTAAATCAAGAGGACAATAAGAGTAATTTAAAAAGCATACTATAAATAAGGTCACAGTGTTATTAATTGTATGTCACGGTGATATGGACTTCAATCACTCCTCTTCTTTCTTCATAATTGAAACATATGTGTTATCATTCATCTTGGCATAATGTTGAAAAGATAAAGGTGGTGCAATGCGTAAACCATCTATTGATTTCAACCTTGATATGGTTGTGAAGGTAAGGCCTTGCTATTCTTTATTCCCGATATCAACTGACGCTCGTTCTAAAGTCAATCCTTGTGACTTGTGGATTGTAAGGACCGATGCCATCATCAAAGGAATTTGTTTTTTATTTCCTCTTATTAATGGTGTGATAGGGACAATGTTTGGATTGCTTGTATCAAATGGAACGCCAACATACTTATGAAAAAAATAGTTGTAAACATTGGAAGTTGAGGTGGATTAGAGGTAAGCATATAAAATATATCCTTAACTTAAGTGCACCATTCACCAAGCTAGCTTCACCCATAAATTACATGTCAACATAACACGTTGATCACAACACAACAAAACTTCATGGTCCAATTGATCATCATCAACACCAATGATTTCTGAATGCCTTGAATGCTCAAAAACACATCATGCAATTAGATAATTTAATGATTTTAACATATGCCTATTATGGAAGGAGACCAAATTATTTGTTTGAAACATGTGAACTGTTGCATTAAATAAATCTCTTTCGCTAGGATGCAACCTCATATCAACCTGTGACATAAGAAACTCCCAATCTTCAAGAACAAGTTCTACATTTCTTATGTTTTTGAGGACTCTACAAAAACAAGATTGTTTCTCATTATTCCCTTCTTGGTGAAATATTGTGTCAAGAGTGACAACAATGTTGAATTTGTTGCACAAGACTTTCCCTGTTGTATTATCTGCATACAAAGGCTTATCTCTCACAAGAGGTAGTTGGCCAAGCTCACCCACAAGGATGATGGATCTGCCACCAAAAGGACAATTCTTTTTCTTTGGAAATGCTTCTCATAATAGGGCATCTATTTGCACAAACAACCTTGATCCTAGAAAATATCATTTCATCAAAATATATATATATATATATATATATATATATATATATATATATATATATATATATATATATATATATAGATATATATATAACCTGTTGCATTTCTTCTTCGAATACAACAAGTGATTGCCCCTATAGTGGCTGCATATCTTTAATTGGAATTTTTAGAGGTGAGTGTATTGTTTTTTGCATATATATTAAAAGTAGCTATAATTCCTGTTGGGGTAGGAAGAAGCAAAGGGCTTCTTCCATTACTTGATGAATTAGAAAGAGGTTAAAAAATACAATGGATAAGGAAAGACTTCCCAGCACCCACAGTGCCCTGAATAATCATAAGAAGAGCTTCACGAATCTCATATTTAGCAAAGTGCCTTACAATTTCAAAAGCAAGTCGTTGTTTTTTCGACAAAGAATCTAGTGACGAAAATGCTCTGTTTGAAAGGTCAACAATATCACCCCTTGATTTTGCATTCCTTATAAAATTAATATCTTCTTTTGCAACATCATAAAAAAATGTTATACTTTCCTAGTCAAAGGATATATCAAAGTTCCTTCGATCAAGGGTGTGAAGATCAAAAACATTCACATCATTTGGTGGAACTGAGTGAGAGAAAATATGCCACTGTTGAAAATCATCTTCAAGATTTGTTTCCTGATTAGAAAAATCACCATCTTATTCATCTTCAATTATGTCTATAATTGATGGATTTCGATCAACATACCATGCTCGATATCGAAAATTCCTCCAATTTTCAATAATAATTTCAGCTGAAAAGCCAATTTTTGTAGGAATTCCATGAAATGGCTTGTAAAAGAGAAATTATGTCCAACAAAAGGTTTCAAATTCCTCTGAAGCATCACTAGGAATAGAATAAAACAGTGGCCAAACTCGAACAATAGCATGAATATCTCTAAGCTTCCATGGATCTTTTTTACGCTTGCTATCAAATGTCTAAAATCTTTTTGTTTCTATCAAAGATAGATGTTCAAGGAAAAAAGGTCTCTTTTGATAATGTTGAAAAAAAGTATTCTCATATGAATATTACAAGCCATCCCTTTAGATTTTCCTAAAAACCTTTCTTCCAACATTTAAGGAAACAAATTTCCAACTACAAACAACAAGAGGTAGCTTAAGCAACCTATGGCATGTTTCTTGTGCTCCAATGTCACGGTCAACAATCGTTTATGCAAGAAACCTTCTATATGCACATAAATCATGATCCTAAGAGCCAATAGAATTTTAAATTCTAGTTAACATATGATGATAACTTTGAGACCTTTTTTCTGCTTTTGATGCATACTTAGCAATATATTTCAAGACAGCATAGCAAGAAAGCATTGGCTGGCAATCAACATTTGCACGCCACATTGTTAGAAGGTCAATGTTATGTACATTAAGCATGTCATCATTTCTTGTTGGCTCATGTCTTTTTCTTCCTTGATCATCTATGAACAATCTTGATTCATCGCAAAGATCCCATGGATCATTGTACCGACATAGTAGAATAGTGCCCTTTCTGCACAAACAAGAATCTAGAGTACACTTTGTGTGCCTTTGGACACAGTTTAACAATTGTTCGTAATCATTATGAGAATTAGAAGAGAAAATATAACCAATATTCAATAGGAAAGGGTCATCATTGAGGCTACATGGAACCATTATGTTGTGACGATGTATGTCACGCGAATTCCATGCAGTTACAGATTTGTCAAAGAATATATTTGCAAGTTGTACATCAAAACCATTTGACCAATCAAGTATTTCCATGTCAGGAGTGCCTTCTAACCAGAGGAAACCATGGATATGTGATGAACCTCTATGTTGCCACTCATATTTGAAAAAATGAAGATATAGTTACTACATATAATATAAATAGAATCATAATAAAAGTTGGAAAAGTATAGAAAATAATTCAAGAACACAAACATGTACTAGAAGTCTTTGGCTTTAAGATATTCTTGGATAGCTTCCTCTCAAAATATATTGAATCTATTGTGCATAAATGTTGCAACAATATGAAGGTACTGGACAACATTCTCAATTTTCATATGATGCTCATTTAAAGAACGAGAATGTGAATGTATGGGAATGAGGTTATGCAACTCTGTCCACTTTGTGTCAGCTACACTCAAAGTAAAAAATAAAGATGGACATCCTAACTGAGTAATCATGTCAGTCAATTCAACTCAAAACTTAGTCCAGTATGCCCTTGTACATCTCAGAGAAGACCCAAGCTACATAAGATGCTCAACCAACTTATTATCTGTCAAATCAAATAGTTGGTGGTGCGACTCTTCAAGTGTTGTAGGTGAGTTATCATGTAAATGTTTCTTTGCAAAAACTGCAATAGGTGCTTGGCTCCAATGCCGCATTATCATGTTCAATAGGTAATATCGAACTATAGGTATTGTTTAATTGGTAAACTATAGGTGATATAGTTTAATATATTATTATAGCTTTCTATTCATGGTATTAGGTATTTAGTTTGTTTTTACGAAGAAAATTGCTCCTAATTTATAGTTTAACATTACAAATTTAATTTTTTCTATTTGTTATTATTATTTAAATTTATTTATTTGTAAAGTGATTGACTGAGGTGTTATTATGACCTTTTTAAATTACTAATTCTTTTTTTTAGTTTCATTCCTTTTTTGTTTAATTTTTCTATTATTTCTATTTTCATGAATTATAGTGTTTTCTTGGTATTTTCAATTTAAGCTAATATATATATAACAAAGCCCCAAGGGTTAGCTGATTTGGTCAAAAATCGTGCCTCACCATCGGGAGGTCACAGGGTTGAATCCACCTGAAGCCCTTGGGGTCAGGTTTTGCAGTAGGCCAAGGGGAAATTTAGCCTAGCTATCACCCATATTTTTCCGTGGACGTAGCAATCACTCACTGACCAGGGTTCTTGTGAACCACATGCAATATATATTATATATATATATATATATATATATATATAACACAATATATTATAAAAAACATGTATAGTCTTAATTGAGATATTTTTCAGTAAAAACCACATAAAGAAACTATAAGTGGATGTGTTTCGAACCATCTAGTGTGTTTCATCTTCATAGTAAGATGAACAACTGGATCATGGCATTAAATTGAATAGATGAAGGGAGATGTTTTCTATCCATTAGAATATAACAACTAGTTTTGATCTATGACTTTTGTGATCCATAATGTTGATATGAGTCTTTCGGATTAATCACATCGCTAGGATATGGTCGACGTTTCAAAGGAACTAATGTAGTTCATCCTCAAGACAAGGTTTGAGGATGAACCACATTAGTTGGTTTGAAACGTCGGCCAAATCCTAATGTTGTGATTAATCCGAAAGAGTGATATAAACTAGTTTTAACTAAAAAATTATCATTAATCAATAAACAATTTTTTTAATTAAAATAAAGTAATAGATGGAAATTAATTGTAAATAAAGAATTAGATTAAATTTATTACTATTATTAATTTAAGAAAAACTAATGTGAGTAATAATAAGGTCAAATTTATTATATTAAGCAATAAAAACTTAAAAATAGTAATTAAAAAATGGAAAAATAAAAATAAAATAAATAAATAAACAAATAAAGTAACAAGGTCAAATTTAAGGATTCTATTCCTATTACTTATTTTAGATTTATTGTTTAGAATAGTTAAATTTGACTTTATTATTTTTATTTTGTTATTTATTATTTATTTATTTATTTTTATTTTTGCATTTCTTCTTACAATATTTTAGTTTTATTGTTTAATAATAAATTTTCATTTGATTAAATTAATAATAATAATAAAACTCATTTAATTCGTTAATTACAGGTAATTTCCATATATTACTTTATTTTAATTAAAAAAATGCTTATTAATTAATGATATTATTTTAGTCCCCGGATGCGGGTGTTTGAGGTTATAATCAAAGCGATGGGACGGGCGATCAACGAAGGCCACCTGCCCGCCATGCGTAGAAGCGTTCTCTCCACATGGGGGAAGGGACATTCTCAGTGGCGCAGGATCTGGAATAAAGGAATGCAGTAGAGGAGCATTAATGCTCCGTTCACCTCCACACGTGAAGCTGGGCTCGGCTCCTCAGCTCCCATGAATGCCACAGTAATGGCGGGAGCGCCTCGAGGCAATGGTTGGTGCATTATATACAGTTGTAGCATTGGATTCAAAATGCTGATTCAGGCTATGTTCCGGTTATTTATGTTGCCTCTAGCGCTACTGGGGTTGAACTCTGGCTCGAAGCCTTCGGCCATTCCCCCAATTGTGGTCGCTCCTAGCACTTGTCCATCTACCTTCATGCAGGATCCTAGCCCGCCTGTTTGGTCTATTCCCCCGCCCGTGTTCGATTCATCCTCAGCTGGTTTGAGCTCCAATTCTAGTTTGGGCTCCAATTCGGCTTTGGGCAAAGAGGCTTTGTTCGGCCCTGCAATCATGCCTCGACCTTGACAGCAAATGCTCAGTCGTCGAGGCACCTCCCGAGGTGGGTCCTCGCACCCTTAAGCCGACGAAGATACTTCCCATCATTGCCATTGCCCTCACACTGAAGGAGAAAGCTTTCTTCGGCCCAACCAATTTCTGGATGCCAGCTATCCTGGGTCCTCTTCCTCGCCCTCCTTTGGCTCAACAATATTCACTTTCAACAGTTCCCTGAACCGTCCCCGGATCAGCACTTTCGCTACTTTTCATTGAGGAGGCCCAAGATGAGGGCGAATCCACCGCTCAATGGAAGACGATGCCAATTGCTGGTTCCACGAGAGCCATGGAGATGCCGTCTGCAGATCCCACGAATGTAACAGAAAGGCCAATTACAGATTCCACGAGCGCTACGGAGACGTTGATCAACCATAACGAGGATGTCAAGATGGAGCCTGTCCTGCCTGCTATGGAGGAGGTCCAAGCTCAGGACTGGGCGGAATTCGGGTGGTGCAGGATAGTGGAGGAAGCTCCTGAAGATTAACTGCGGCTTCTTCTCAGTTTATGCGGCCCGATAGTGAGGGAATTTGGTCAATTCCGATGTTTTTGGCTATGTAATTGTGTCAATGTTGTTGAGTAATTGTCTGTGTTTAGGTTCTGGGATTTTTTCTATGTGGTTGGGTAATTGTCTGTGTCAAAACGATTTTGGCTCCCCTGCATGGGATTGGATTTTTGTCTCCTGTAGCCCCCTGCGTGGGAATTCCTAATGGATTGGTTCGTCCTCTCAGACTGTGAACTCTGTTGTTCCATGCTGCCACTACCTCCAGGTAGCTGGTTCTTTCTATCAGTAATGTTGTAATTGTTCTCTGCTAATGTAAATAATAGAATAGTTTTACCGAGAATTTTTTTTTTATATTATTTTAGTAAAAAACATTTAGCTTCATCTATTTAATCTAATGTCATGATAGTGTTCATCATCTTGTCCCAAGGATGAACCACACTAGATGGTTTGAAATGTGTCTACTTACAGTTTCTTTCTGTTATTTTTACCAAAAAATATCTAAACATTCATAATGTGGATCAAAAAAACATGAACTCAAATATATAAACTTTATTATATTTTAGTTTCGTTAATCTATATTTAAAATAAAAAATAAGTACTAACCACTATATAGCCTTCATTTTTTTTACTGAAACCAAATTACCACGAAAAAAACAAATATTTCACCAACTACCCAACCCAAGAACCTTTGTATGCATAAATATTAAAAAATAATATTAACATTTTTTCATTGAAAATCCATTCTTTCTTTCTATAATGATCCGAAGAAGACAAAATCTCAACCTTTTTTGCGACCAAAAGTGGCATCTTGGGGCCTCCTTAATCATAAAATTAGAGATCTAACTCTAAGTCTTGCTAACTCCAATAGTGATTTGGAGTCTATATCTTCACCGTAATCCATGTGTTGTAATCCATATGTTATAGTTTCAAATATTTCGGTTAAATATTTTATTTTTTAACTAAAATAAAATAATAATTATAATGGCTAGAGTTAAAGAATAATTATATTAAAAGCAATATTATTTATATTTATAGACTTATTTTAAACAGATAATTGACAAAATAAAATATTAGTTTTTAAGTTGTTTGTAATCGTGTTTTAAATTAAGTATGACTTGTCGTGGAAGGGATGTGCCTTTAATTGTGCTCGAGTCACCGTGCTTTATGCATAGGTAGCTTTTTTAAGAACCCTTGCTTAGGTAGAGGTAGTTTTTTTAAAGAAGTTTTGCTTATGATGTGTATGGTCTAAAGTATATTATTTTTGATATGTGATTAATTCCTCTTGTTTTGATCTCGCGTGCTCACCTTATCATTCCCTATTATATAATTGGCAACATAGAAACAATGGTAACATATATGAAGGATTACTTACATGTGACTTTAGACCTTTTCAATTAGTTGTTCAATCATATGTTCTAAAAATATCTAAATAATTGAAAACACATTTGAAATATATTTTTTTTTGAGTGATCATGAACATGATAATATGGAAATTCATGATATTCTCACAATAAGAATGATATTTTAATTTATTAATACTAAAATCTAAATATGCATGGTATATAATTTGGGAAAACATTATTACTAGATTGAAATATTTCCACAATATCAAAAGATTAGCAATGAAGCAAATTGACACAATAAACATAAGAGGAAAGGATAGAAGTTTTTATTTCATTACTGTAACAAATTTAGAATTTGATTTACACAAAAGTTCCTTCATTCTAACAAAAAAGATAAATGGGACCTAGCATTATTAATCTCGTTCTTGGCAAGCATCTTGAAATGTTTGAAATCATGGATTATTCAAGAAAAAATCTTGTGGAAAATTTTGTACCAAGTCAATGAGGGCCTCTACTCCAGGTACTTGGCTTATTGAGGCTTGGCAACCCTTGATAGGCTATGTGCCCTACTCCCATATCTTATTAAGGGGTTACTTGGATTCATTTTCCATACTGAGGTAGACTACACATAGATTCTTGATTTGGATTGTAGCTAGAGTTAAGCAAGCTTATTGCTTCGTAGATGGACAATTCATTTCAACCTTGCTTGAGAGTTCGTATATTTCCTAAAGTCTAGCCCAATCTAATCAAATTGTCATTGACCTTATAGAATATGGATATATTGAGGCTAATAGGGAAGAATTTGGGCACTTTTCTATGCTTTTGTTAGTCTAGGGTAAGCTTGGGAAGAAAGAAAAGATCAGATGTGAGCTTGGATTGAAATCAAAGCGAATATAAAGGACAAGCTTATTGTGAAACTATAATTTAATGTGGAAGGTCACATTTGGAGCTAAGAAGTGGATAATTGAAATATTCCATTTTACTTTTTCCTCTGCCATAAGGTCAAAAACATTTATGAGAACTTTCATAGGGCTTGCCCTACTCCATCCAATTTGGCAAATGTAAAAGGATCAAGAGTGTACATTGACATTTCTCCTAAAGAATCTATGTAAGGTCGTCCTTCTTCCATTCTAGATTTTTTCACCTCTATATTGCCTCCTTGCTCTGTTCATGTCTCGTTGGATAATCTAGATTCTACTATTAAGGCTTTTGATTCCCCTATTCTCTCATATTATTTGTCTATTCCTCTTTCATCTCCTCCCTCTGAGCCTCCCCCTATTCCCTTGTAATTTCTTCGACACCCTTAGGCTTTTCTTCCTTATTCTCCTCCTCTGTCATGCAATTTTTATTTCTTGTGGGAATGTTACACATATTCAAATATTCACCCCCTACCCCTCATCCCAAGTCCTGAAATTCAATTTTAGAAGAAAAAAGACATGCATTAATCCTTCAGTCAATATGAAGGAAGTCTGTCCTCCCTAAGGAGGTTTTTCAATAGAGGTGTTCCTTGATAATCCTATTGGGAACTAATCAAATATTCTCAAAGCCCAAAAAAATGTCTTAAGCGAACTTAACAAAGGAAAACACATTTTAATTTCTTGAGCACTTAAAGTAATAAAGGCCCTTCCCAAGGGTTCCTCATGATCTTTCATTCCTTCTATCTAACTATTGTGGCCACAATCACCACCCTATTAAAACCTGCCCCAGTAGCAATTTTGAATGGGTCCCTTAGGAGTTTGACCTTTCACCTCTTCAAATGATCTTTTTTTATTATTATTATCCCAGGGATTTTAACTCTTTGCAAAGTCACATCTTCAATTCTTAATGGTTAAGGTCCCCTTAATAAATCTCTTCCACATGATTCATCTATAACCCTCTCTAACCCTTCATTCATATCCTTCACCGGGACTATTTCAACCCTCAAAACCTCTCATCGCATCCTTGTTTCTATATCAATGCTTTGATAATAGAAATAATTGAAAACATGCATAATTCACCCTTTTTTGCTTATCGCAATCAACATTAACACACAATGCGTACCATGATACATCGGACTCGATGGGATTATTACCATCATATATATATATATATATATATATATATATATATATATATATATCTATATATATATATTATATATACATATTATAACACCACATATATATATATATGTGTGTGTATATATATATATATATATAATATATATACATATATCTATATCTATATTATATATTATTTATATATATATATTATATATATATATATATTATATATATATATAATGGTTAATAATGCCTTTGATTCCCCTATTCTCTCATATTATTTGTCCATTCCTCTTTCAACTCCTCCCTCTGAGCCTCCCCCTATTCCCTTGTAATTTCTTCGACACCCTTAGGCTTTTCTTCCTTATTCTCCTCCTCCGTCATGCAATTTTTATTTCTTGTGGGAATGTTACACATCTTCAAATATTCATCCCCTACCCCTCATCCCAAGTCCTGAAATTCAATTTTAGAAGAAAAAAGACATGCATTAATCCTTCAGTCAATATGAAGGAAGTCTGTCCTCCATAAGGAGGTTTTTCAATAGAGGTGTTCCTTGATAATCCTATTGGGAACTAATCATATATTCTCAAAGCCCAAAAAAATGTCGTAAGCGAACTTAACAAAGGAAAACACATTTTAATTTCTCGAGCACTTAAAGTAATAAAGGCCCTTCCCAAGGGTTCCTCATGATCTTTCATTCCTTCTATCTAACTATTGTGGCCACAATCACCACCCTATTAAAACCTGCCCCAGTAGCAATTTTGAATGGGTCCCTTAGGAGTTTGACCTTTCACCTCTTCAAATGATCATTTTTTTTATTATTATCCCAGGGATTTTAACTCTTTGCAAAGTCACATCTTCAATTCTTAATGGTTAAGGTCCCCTTAATAAAGCTCTTCCACATGATTCATCTATAACCCTCTCTAACCCTTCATTCATATCCTTCACCGGGACTATTTCAACCCTCAAAACCTCTCATCGCATCCTTGTTTCTATATCAATGCTTTGATAATAGAAATAATTGAAAACATGCATAATTCACCCTTTTTTGCTTATCGCAATCAACATTAACACACAATGCGTACCATGATACACTGGACTCGATGGCATTATTAACCATAATATATATATATATATATATATAGATATATATTATATATATATATAATATATATATATATATATATATTATATATATATATATATTATATATATATATATAATATATATATATATATATATATATATATGCGGGTCACGAGCCTTTCGCATATCGCAATCGGTGGACCCAAGGGCTATATATAAGGTGTGTTGTGATATACTAGACCCGTCGATAACTATGAATTCAGCTATATAGTATTTCAAGTCTGTTCTTATGGTCGGATGCAAGTTTCTCCTATGTATTTCCATATTTTCCATAAAGTGTTGTGGTCTTGTATTTAAAAGAAAAAGCCCATAGAGTGGACCCATCAGGACTATTAAGCGTGGCATATATATATTTTAGGTGTGAAGCCCATCACATATAGTAATCGAACTTCGATGAAGCCCAAGGTCCATTCGCTCACCATTGAACCATTGCAATGCGATATGGTGGACTCAATGATAACTATAGGCCCAGGTGTATATCATTTGAATTTCGGCCCTATGGTCCCATCTCGGGTTTTCGATAAAGTGTTCTAGTCCCAATTTTCAAAGCAAATATTATGTGGCAGACTCGATAGGATTATTGACCGTGGCATATAATTAGTTCAGGTCTGGCCAATCACAAGTCGCAATCAGCAAAGCCCAAAAATTAAACATACGACGCGATGCATGTGATAGTGTTTTGCAAACTCGATAGGGTATGGGTTCTTGTCTATAATATTTCAAATGCAGATTTTGGATCTCGTTCTATGTTATGCGATGATTTTCAATGTAAATTGAGTTTACGCTTGCAGGACTTAATCCGTGGATTAAAAAATAGGGGCCGATTCTTTCGCACTTGTTCCTTTTGATGCTATAAAAGTTTAGTGAATGCTAGATCTTTGTTTTTTAAGCTTTTCTATCATATCTTCATAAGTATAGCTGATGTTGGCTATCTCTGCAGGTGAGGGCCGAGAGAAGGTAAGATGGGTCAAGGAATGAATGCATAAGCATCAAGTATGGCTCGAGATAAAAGATGCATTAGCAGATCCGAAGAGTTTATATATGCAGATATGTTTTATTTAAAGATTTGCCTTTAGGCATTGGTGGTCATGTTTCCATGTGTTACTTGTGTGTTCCGAAGGTTATGTGGTCTCAGGCGTTATCATGAAGAAATGACACGCATACCTTCTCCTTTCCATCAGAGTCTATTCATTTCCTCGGGAAATGAAATGCTCCAACAGATGTGGCCTTTACATGCCAGCAGTTATACTGACTGCTCGACGATTGCATATTCTAATTTGTAAATTGAAAAGAGGAGGGAAGTGAATGGCTAAGGGAATATGGAGGGTCAGTTCCTTTCGCATAAATATTACCTCTCGAGATGAGAGAAAGGTTTTTTTGGGCAAAACAAGTTTTAATTTAGTGTGAATAAAGAAGATTGTTTGGTTCAAGAAGGAGCCTTTTGTTTCAAATTTATTTTTCTCTGCTTTCATGTGTTTAGAATAAGAGGGCTCTTGCTAGCATAAAGATAAATGTTTTTTGCTTTATGCGTATTGATAACATACAATTAATGGTTATTCCTTGTTTTTTTAATATAATTCAATAGCATGTTTAACTCAAGAAAGGTTGTTGGTTCTAAACTTTGTTAGACATCAATTGCAAGTGTTATTTGTATTGAAAGCAATGTGTATTCCTCTATAAGTAATTGGATTGTAATTATGATTTAATACAACCTTGTTCTTATGTGAACCGGTAATTGATTCATTTGGACTTGTAATCTATATATGATGTTTAACCTCTGTTGTTATGCTCCTGCGGGATAGATTATGATAGTTAGGAATAGTTTAAGTAGTGAGAAGTAGTGTAGATAGGATTTGATACATATAGGTTAGTTGTTTCTTTTTTTGATTTGATTGAAGTCTTCCTCTAGGAAGCAATCTCTCCATGACTTTAATAGTTTATGGGATCCTTTCAAACCTGTTGGAGCTAGCCACTTGAAACGAAAGCAGATCTAATTGGGGCCTGTGATTAGGTTAGTTCCCCTTGTTGGTATAGCGAAAATTCTCCATGTCAACAAATTGGCGTTAGAAGGAGCACCTGAATTTCCATCCATAGCTTTTTAAGATTTCATCTATAAATGTCATGGATTCGAAAAGATTAATGCATGGATCTTAAAGGTCGATAAGATCCTTCCTCCCATTTGGAAGAGCCTCATTTCAAAGAAAAGAAACTACGGTAGTATCTTATCACTCAGGAAAAACAAGTGAGAGTACTTACTCGGGCTTACACTCGTTCCCTCTCTCAACTCACCATCTTTCACTCTTTACCTTCGAAAACTAAAAGAAAGCCAAGGATATGTTCCATAAACGAAGAGACATATGCATCCTCGTCTCTTGAAGATATTGTGCTAGACTCCTTGCAAAGTATTGACACTCCTTGGGAAGAAATTCCTGAGGATCCACTTTTTGAATGTAATCCCTAGCCCGATTTGGGAAATCCTAATAAAGAAAGCCTTGAAGAAACCTTCAACAAGAACATCCCTATCCACAATATGGTTAATGTTCCTATTCTAGGTGGGAACCATCTTCAACCGGGTGGGAACCAACTCCCACCTCCTCTGACAACACTTCCTCCCTTGCTCACTTAGGACGTCATAGCGATACCTCCACAGCAGCATCCCTTACCCAACAATGCAGAAAGAGTACTACCTAAATTTTACCCTAAGAGGGAAGACACTGTTGATAACCATATTCAGTCTTTGTTCCTGGTCGTGGGGGTAGTCGATGAAGATATAGTATGTCACATATACCCTTTTACTCTGATTGATGTGGCCTCCACATGGTACTTTAGCTTGAGAATAGGATCAATCACCTCATGGGCTACCTTTCAATGACCTATTTTAGACAAGTATGGCAATGACAAGACACCTGTGTCCTTAGTTTTAGAACTATCCCATTTGAAAATGGAAACCAAAGAAAAGGTCAAGAATTTTAACATCCAGTTCAACACCTTTTTCAACAAAATCTCGGCTAATGCTAGACCTACTGAGGAGGTGCTCATGGAATTCTACATCATTGCTCTCCCTGTCCCCACTACGATGTGGGTCAAAAGGAGTAATGCACAAATATTACAAGGTGATATCGATGAAGCAGTAAAAGTTGAGAATGAAATGATCAGTCTCACAACATGCCATCATAGAACTGGAGAAAAGAAAGCCTCTCAAGCATCCAAGAAGAATAATAGGAGTGATAACAAAGGGGATGAAACCAAAGAAAAGGATACCACAGATGTGCAAGGTTTGCATCAGATCATTAAGGAATTGACAAGAATAGTCATAAATATGAAAAGGAATTTTGGGGAGAGTACAAGTGGGAATGGAGGAGATTATAACAACAGGAAACCTTTCAAACCTTTCTGTCATAAGAAGACAGAAGCTGGTCATGGTCCATTTGCACTGCCTGCTCCACCCAATGAAGGGATTTAAATATGGAAGAGCTCACTCTTATCAAATCGCTCCTTAACAAAGAAGAACCTATAGTGGAGCTGGAGTGAGAGCATGAAAATGATGAAGAATACCAAGTAGAAGATCTCTTGCATGAAGAATCTCAAATCAATGTACAGTGGGATTTCTATACAAATGAGAATGATGATGATGAAGAAGATAGTATGGAAGAAATCCACAATAATGAAATCCACACACGAAGTAGGGGGCCACTTGCGGGTGTGATGAAGCTTGTAGACTAGACAAAGAAAGATGTTCACCCTTTGAAGCCATCCCCTCCCAAAGTTCCTGTTGAGAAGGGTAGACCTAGTGGTGAGTCCAAGAGTACTCTAGTTGTGAATTGTCCACAGAAAGATAATACATCTCTGACTACAGCGAAGGCAACTCAAAATGGTAAACTCCCATCTAAGAATGGCAAAACAAACCTACCCTATTTATAACATTGATTACAATATTGTGGATGATATTAAGAAATCCCAAGCTAATATCACATACTTCAAGTTGCTAAAATTAATGCAATAAAGAGATCTGCTCTTGAAAGTTATGAATGAACGGAATTGTGAATCTCCCACCAATCCAAGTAGTCAAACTAAAACTTCGGTGTCCAGGCTCATTAGTACCTCCAATACATCCCAAAAGTCACCAGCCATGGAAGCACTCTATAAAAAATGAATTGAACCCCCTAAGACTTCAGTGTGGCCATGATAGGAAGGAAATCAAAATCCATGACTCCACCTTTCCTTATCATATTTCAAATCTTTAACTTGAACGTATACAATTGCTTGGTAGATTCCAGTGGCTCATCCACTGTTATGCCTTACGCTGTTGCTAAAAGACTTCATGAAGTACCCGAGAAAACTAGAAATCTAATTATACAACTGGACAGAACGAATGTGAAAGTAATTGGAGAATTGAAATATGTGTTAATTCGAATGGCTGCCAGACCACAATACACACAAGTCATTGACATAGTGGTATTCGACATACCTGAGGCTTATGGAATACTGCTTAGTAGGGACTGGTCAACAAAACTGAATGGATATTTCTCAACTGATTGGTCCCATCTCTTGCTGCCTCAAAAGGGAAGGGGTGATATGCTGAGAGTTGATTGAGAAAGATACATGAAGTATGTGGTGGCAGAACTAAATGACCCTAATGAACCTGTAATGTTTACCAACTCTATCCTTGGGAATTATAGTTTCAATGTTTGTGCCACGGAAACCTAATTTGGAGAATTCCATGCATAAACAATTGAAGAAATTGAAATAAACACATAGTTGGAAGCTCTCCCTTGTAGTCCAACTAATGAACCACCCTCTAATATAGTAGATGATAGAACTAGTTTTGTATGAAGCAATTCAATTGATGTAACATTAGACTCTATATGTTGGACACTCTATTTTGATGGCTCTAACTGCTTTGAAGGTGCAGGTGATGGGATCATTCTCATTGACCCGCAAGGGAGCCAACATCTAATGGCTAGCCAATTGGAATTTGCATGCACGAAGAACATGGCAGAATACGAAGGCTTGTTGCAGGGCCTGAAAAAGGCCATTGATATGAAGGTGAAAGATCTTAAAGTTTTTGGTGAGTCACATATATTTGTGGACTAGGTAAGGAAAAGGATACACTACACTTTTCCACACGTGGTAAGGTACCAACATGAGGTATGGAACTTAATTGACAATTTTGATTCTTTTAATATCACATACATACCTTAAGGGAAAAACCAAGAGGTTGATATGGCTGCAAATTTTTTTCCTAATTTTAGATTAAAGAAGAATAAATGTTATGTTGAATTGATTTTTAGACCATATGTGCCTGATAATGTCCCAGATTGGCAGGGGTTCGAAGATGACGAGAAAATCCTTGAATTCTTGCACTACGAGAAGACATTGAAGGATGCAGTTATTGATGAAAAGGAGCATGACAGGCTTATGAATGAGAGGGAAGACGAGGGAAAAAATCAGTCCAATATGATTCCCAATTCAGTTGTCAAGATGAATCACTTGTATTACCTGCATGATAAATTCAAGAAGTCGACTAACTGCAAAATGCATAGCTCATCCACGAAGTATGAATCAGTCAACCTTGGAACCAAAGAAGACCAAAAAAATGTCAATTTTGGCTTGAGGTGCTTTCCACAAGAGAATACTGCATTTGTTAAGTTGTTTAAAGAGTACAAGGACGTCTTTGCATGGACATATGGTGACTTAAAAGCCTTTGATACCAACATTATGCAGCATGCAATTCCTCTAGAAAAGGAGACTAAGCCATACTAACAAAAGCTTCGCAAGATGCATCTTAACCTAGAATCGCTGGTAAAGAAAGAATTAAACAAAATGCTAGATGCTAAAATCCTCTTTCCGCTTAGACACACCCACTAGGTAGCTAATCTCATGCCAATAAAAAAGAAAAATGGAGACATCAAGCTATGTATCGATTTCAAAAATTTTAACAAAGCATCACAAAAGAATAACTATCCTGTCACTTCTATGGAAGATTTTCTTCAATGCGTTTCTAGGTTGGAAATGTTGTCCCTACGGTTTTTAGGATATAACAAAGTGTTGGTGTCTAATGGGGATCAACTTAAGACAACCTTCAACACTAAATGGGGCACTTACACATATCGTAAAATGCCTTCTGGACTTATTAATTCAAGCACCACATTCCAGAGAGCTATGGACATAGCTTTCCGAGGGTTTATTAACAGATCAATAGTGGTTTACATGGATGAAGTCATTATGTATTCATATCACAAAAGGGATCATATTTGTCACCTAAAATAGATTTTCGAAAGATAAGGAATATCATTGAATCCCAGGAAGAGCATCTTCGTAGTTACAGAAGGGAAACTATTGGGTCATATCCTCTCTAAAGAAGGGACTATTATTGATCCCGAAGGAATAGAGACCATCATGAGAATACAACCCCCTATAAGTAAAAGGGAAATGTAATCTTTCTTCAAGAAGATTAATTTCGTTAGGAAATTTGTTTCAGCTTTCATAGAAATAGTGCATCCTATGCAGCTAATGATGAAAAAAGACATTGTGTATTAGTGAAGCGATGAAGCTAAGAAATCATTTCAGAAAATCAAGGAGGTCATCACAAAAGCTCATGCATTGGTCAACCCCAATTTCAGCAAGGAATTCTACTTGTACACTTTTGCTTCTGATTTTTTATATGCCACAATCCTCACTCAGAAAAATGATGATGGCAATGAAGTCCCTATTTCTTATATGAGCTCTAATCTTCAGGGAGTAGAATTGAACAACCTAGATGTGGAGAAACAAGGCTTTGTGGTTTTGAAAGCCATAAAACACTTCCGCCCTTATTTATTAAAGGCTAGGACTAAAGTTACGTTCCCCATATTTCTATAAGAGCCCTCATCATGCAAAAAGAAATGGATGAATGAAGAGGAAATCGGATAACCACACTTCAAGAATTCGACCTCATGATTAATCCGGAAAAGATAGTTCGAGGGCAGGGACTGTATAGGCTAGCTGCGAAAGCCTTGACGGATAAAGAAAGGGCGTTCAAAGAACTAGAAGCACATAGCATGAAAAATGCATAAGTAGCATTTAGGGAGGAGCACCTATGGATTAATGAGACGCTAATGTATGAGCAAAAAATGTCAGAAGTCATTTTGGATCCTGAGTCATGGTAGTACGACATATGCTTTTATCTCACATGGGGCTATGTCCTAAACACATCGATGCATCACAAAGGAGAGTACTCACATTGAAATCTAATTAGTATCACTTGGCCAATGACACATTATACAGAAAAAATTATGATGGAATCTCGCTAACCTGTTTTGGAAAAGGATGATGCCAATCATGTCCTTAAGGAAATGCACGATGGTCCGCAGGTGGTCACTATGGCAGAGAGACCACTGCTCACAAAATATTAAGAGCCAGATATTATTAGCCCACAGTGTTCAGAGACTCACATGCCTACGCTCACAAATGGAAGGTGTGTCAACCCACTGTAGGACGAGAAAGAAATCTAATCGTTCCCCTCAGGCCCGTTACGATTTATCGCCCATTCCAGCAATGGGGCATAGATGTCATAGGCGAGATCACTCTAAACTCTTCAGAGCAGTATAAGTATATACTCATAATAGCCAACTTCTTCACTAGAGGGACTGAAGCTATCCTGCTTCGGAAAGTAAACGAAGACGAGATAATATAATTTTTTGAGAAATGTATTATCAATAGGTTTGGCATCCCTAATGATCTCATATTGGACAACGCTTCTTACTTTTCATCACTGAAATTGACTGAATTTTCTATTGATAAATCAACTCACATAAGGTATGCATCAAACTATTACCCCACGGGAAATGGACTTGCAGAGTCCTGAAATAAAAACCTCATCCATATAATCGGTAAATTTATTGCTGACAACCAGAGGAATTGGCACAACACTCTAACAAATGCCCTTTGGGCTGATAGGGTCACCCCAGAAGAGGCCTTAGGAAACTCTCCACACTTTCTCGTCTATGGACAGGAAGTCATCTTAGATCCCAGTGTTACCCTTCCCTCTTTATAGCTATCCCAAGCCTTAAGAGGAACCCCTTCAGCCTTACTTTAAGAAAGGATCAACCAACTGGTTAGGTTGGAGGAATTGATAGATAAAGCTAGAAATAAATTCAAAAATCACCAAATGATTATGAAGAGATGGTTTAATCTCCATCTGGCAAGAGATAAAGATTACCAAGTAGGAGAGCTAGTCTTGAAATGGGACACGTTGAATGAGCCGAAAGGTAAACACATGAAATTCGAACACTTATGGCTAGGCCCATTCCAAGTTGTGGAAAAAATTGGTCAGGGAACTTACAGATTGAAAACTTTACAGGGAGAAATTGAAAAACTCCCTATTAATCACCAACATCTTAAGAGATACTTATAGTAGCCACCACATGGTGGTTACCTGCAAAGTAGGTTAGAATTCATTTTATTTTGTTATTAGCTTAGTTATATTTTTGTCCTTTCCATTCTTGTTTTTCTGCAAAGTTTATTTTCTTTCTATTTTAAATTTCAGTCCTTTTTTCAGCCAACTGATTTCGGTCCTCCTGTCTCATTTTCAACTCTTATAAATCTCTTCAGATCACCCTCATTCACCACCTTCAGCTCTTGTTGCCTCATTAACCTGCTAATGAGTCTGATAATCCTAAATTCATCATTATCTTGCAAACTAAACAAACATTAATGAGCCTACGAGAACTTGAGAATCAACTACGGAATTCAAATCGAAGCCACTCATTAGCATTTGTTGCGAACTAGTTAAGATCTATTGATAACCTGGATACTTGGAGCATGTAGGGGAATCTTTATAAAATGAAAAGATGTATAAACACAGCTGGACTAGCATGGTGGAATGTTGCATTTTTAAAATATCCCGCTCAGACCTAGCCTATACTTGCCTGTAAGGTTTGTAGTTATTCTCCATTGGTCCCATCCACCACACTATGTTTTCCAATACCTGTCATCTACAAGTAAACCTCCTTTCATGGGCTAAGCTCACTGTCATATACCCTGTGGAAAATCCAATTGTGCTCTAGTCCTTGTGCCTGAAACTAGAAGGACTTATTGTAAAAGGAAATGAAATGTTGAGTCCTTGTGCCAATCTGGAAGGACAGGTTTTTTGGGAAGCCGATTAGAGTAGGGACTGTTGCTGGGCTCAGAGTATCGGTTGACATAGCAACCCCAACCTTGCTTAAGCAGTTTAAAAATATGGCATGATCCATGACTACACCCCATTCAATCATATAAAAATATAACACTGAAATTCTTACATAAAGTGCAGATAAACATATCTACATCAAGTTTGATGAGCAATAAAGAGCTGAGGTACACACCTAAACAGCTATTGATAAACCAGTGATGGCCCCAAAAGAACTTTTGAAAGTAGAAAACAAGTAAAGGAGGGTCAATATATCCCATAATACTACCATCAGAGAATGCCTATCAAAGCCCTATCAACAAGTAGAAGCTATTGGTCTTTATCCCACCGGAAGCAATTAATGTTGAAGTGGAACCCATGCCTATCCATCTATACAGTTTTCCTTTCAAGTTTATCTTAACACCCCGATGTTCTATTGATCCGAGGTTTATTTGGAAACAGAGATAACTGGTTCACCGAACAGTTCACCATTTGTTGTTGCCACAACCATCACCCAATTAAAACCTGCCCTGGTAGCAATTTTGAATGGGTCGCCTAGGATTTTGACCTTTCACCTCTCTGAATGATCTTTTTTTTATTATCCTAGGGATTTTAACTCTTTTCAAAGTCACATATTCAATTCTTAATGGTTAAGGCCCCCTTAACAAATCTCTATCGCATGATTCATCTATAACCCTCTCTAGCCCTTCATTCATATCATTCACTGGGATTGTTTCAACCCTTAAAACCTCCCATCGCATCCTTATTTCTATATCAACGCTTTGATAATATAAATACTTGACAACATGCATAACTCACCCTTTTTCACTTATCACAATCAACATTGACACACAACGTGTACCATGATACACCGGACCTCACGGTATTATTAACCATAATATATATATTTTCAGTTTCAAAGCCTTTCACATATCGCAATTAGCAGGAATCAAAGCCAAGCCATAAGGCTGATGCGATACAGGGGACCTGGCAAGACTATCAAGTATAATACATACATTATTGGGTCTACTTCATTAATTGCATATCACAATCGACGGAAGCCAAGGGTTATATATAAGGTGCATTGTGATATACCGGACCCACTGATAACTATGAATTTGGGTATATAGTATTTTAAGTCCAACCTTATGGTTAGGTGCGTGTTTCTCCCATCTATTCCCATGTCTTCAATAAAGTGCTATGGTCCAGTATTTAAAAGGCAAAGCCCATACGGTGGACCCACCAGGACTATTAAATGCGACATATATATATTTCAGGTCTAGAGCCCATCGCATATCACAATTGGTCTTTGATGAAGCCCAAGGTCCATTCACTCGCCATTGAAGCATTGCGATGTGATATGGCAGACCCAACGATAAGTATAGGCTCGGATGTATATCATTTGAAGTCTAGCCCTATGGTTCGGCCATAGGTTTTCCCATGTTTTCCCTGTGTTTTCGATAAAGTGTTCTCGTCTTGGTTTTCAAAGGAAATCTTATGTGGCAGACCTAAGGGGATTATTGACTGTTGCACATATATATTTCGAGTCTCGCTAATCGCAAGCTGCAATCATAGAGCCCAAAACTTAAACATACGAGACGATGCGATGTGATAGTGTTTTGCGGACCCGATAGGGTATGGGTTCCCATCTATAATATTTGAGGTCCATATTTATGATCCGGTTTTGTGTTATGTGATTATTTCCAATGTAAATTGAGTTTACGCTTGTTGGAATTAATAAATGTGTGAATTAAAAAATGGGGGTCGATTCTTTCACACTTGTTCCTTTTGATGTTATAAATGTTTAATGAAGGCTAGATCTGTGTGTTTTAAGCATTTCTATCATATCTTCATAAGTAGAGCTGATGTTGGTTATATCTGCAGGGGAGGATAGAGAGAAGGCAAGTGGGGTCAAAGAACAGATGCATAAGCATCCAGTATGGCTCCAGATGAAGGATGCATGAGCAGGTCCGAAGAGTTTATATATGCAGATCTGTTTTATTTAAAGATTTGGCTTTAGGCGTTGGTGGTAATGTTTACATGTGTTACCTGTGTGTTCCAAAGGTTATGTGGTCTCAGGCCTTTTCATGAAGAAATGACACGCATGCCTCCTCCTTTCCATCAAAATCTATTCATTTGCCCAGGAAATGAAACACTCCAGTAGATGTGGCCTTTACGTGTCAACAGTCACATTGACTGCTCGACGATTGTATATTCTAATTTGTAAATTGAAAAGAGGAGGGAGGTGAAAGGTTAAGGAAAGATGTAGGGTCAGTTCCCTTGGCATAAATATGACCTCTAAAGATTAGAGTAGGGATTTTTTGGCAGAACAACTTTTAATTTATTATGAATAAAGAAGACTGTTTAGGTCAAGAAGGAGCCTTTTGTTTCAGATTTATTTTTCTTTGCTTTCATGTGTTTAGAATCAGAGTGTTGTCACTGGCATAATGATAAATGTGTTTTTCTTTGTGCATATTGATAACATACAATTAATGGTTATTCCTGGTTATTCGAATATAATTCAATAGCATGTTTAACTCATGAAAAGTTGTCAATTCTAAACATTGTTAAACATGAGTTTCAAGTGTTATTTGTATTGAAAGGAATGTGTATTCCTGTATAAGTAATTGGATTGCAAGTAGGATTTAATACAGCCTTGTTCTTATGTGAACCAATAATTTATTAATTTGGACTTGGAATCTATATATGATGTGTAACCTCTTTTATTATGCTCCTACATGATAGATTAGGATAGTTAGGACTAGTTTAAGTAGTGAGAAGTATTGTAGATAGTACTCGATACATATACGTTAGCTATTTATTTTGTTGATTTAATTGAAGTCTTCCTCCAAGAAGCAATCTCTCAACACCCTCTCAACACCTTTAATAGTTTATGGGATCCTTTAAACCCCGTTGGAGCTAGCCACCCCAAATGAAAGCAGATCTAGTTAGGGTCTGTGATCGGGTTAGTTCTCCTTGTTGGTATAGCGAAAATTCTCCATGTCAATAGTAACAGGGCTTCAAAGGACCCAAGAATATATGATCTTTAAAAATATTGTTTCTTTTTGCAAATTGGATATAATATTAGCTCATGATAGCATGTGTTCTAGGGGAAAAGAAAGGAAGGTGACGGAGAATCTCCTAAAATATTGGCCCTTTCTCCACCTGGATGTTGATGGATATTTGGGAGGATTCATCTTTGAGTCAATCCCAAATTGCAAGGCTATGCCCTCCGATATCTTTCCATCAATCATTTTTTTAAACCTCTAGTTTAGATATTTTAGATCTCTTGTCTCTATTATGAATGTCTACGGGCCTTACTATAATCGTATTCCATATTGGGAAGATTTGGTCTTAGCATGTCCATTAGTAGATACCTATAATATTATAGGAGTTTACTTAAATTTCACTCTATCTTTGTTGGAAGTTTGGGGTCCAAATCCCTAGATGTACATTCAAATGTTTCTTCTTTTGTAGACTTGTTCATTACAAATGGTCTCATTGATGTAAAACTAATTTATTTTTTTCCTACTTGGAGAAATGGTGGTTTTGGTGGGACTGAAATCTTAATGTGAATAGATTTTTTCCCTTTCTTGGAAGGATTGTTGAACTTAGAGTTTCAACTAAAGTATATTATGTAAGTGGTTATATTCTCATATCACAAAACTATCTTGCCAATGTTTTTTCCAATATAACTTAAAATTTTATCCCCTCCAAATGGAATTTGTATTGAATTATAAAGGACTACAATTCCTTGATTCGTTCCATTGGGAAACAATTGTATCCCTCGACCTCACCCCCCTTCATGATTTAGTTCATGGAAAACTTATTGGCCATCAAATAAGCTTCATAATATTGGGAAAAATATTATGATTCAATGTCACAAGTGAACCTTTTTGAAGTGGAAAATAAGCTGGAATATTTGCATAGAGTTTTTTAATCTAGATCGGTGAACTGTGAATTAGTATCTAATTCGAAGATTCCTCGAGATAAACTCCACTCTATTCTTCCTCAAGAGAATGAGCATCAAAGACTAAAAATCATAGTGGTATGGATCCAAGCAAGGAACAAGAACTCAAAATTTTTTCAGCAATTTACAATAGGAAGCAGTTAAATACTATGCGTAAAATCAAAGATTAAAATAGTCACTTTTTAGTTTCTTTTGAATACAATGTTGAAGACATATATTTTTTCTTTCATTGTTTCCATGCTCCATAGGGATGCCAAATTTAGGATATTATGCAAGTAATGTCCAAATTTCCCTCTATTGTTACAGAAGAAATGCATGGCTTCCTTTTTTAGGAGTGATCTAGACCAAAATCACTATCAAAACTTATGAAAGTGTGTTTAAATAATTATTAACTTCCAATGGTTCTAATATGAGTTAATTTATCAATTTATATACTTCAATCCAAAAATTAATAGCAACACCAAAGAAAGAATGACAAGTAGAGAAGAATTTGTTACCATAGTTCAGTAGAGCTTGTTTCAACAAGAACTGCCTCTATTAATGACATTCTTAGTACATTCATTTTACCCAATTAAACATCCTCATATATATAACAAAATCAAGGTGTAGTTGAAAAGATCAAATCAATCTCCAAAAACCACAACTTTTGTCTATAAAAACCCTATAATTTGAAAAAGTGTCTAAAGAAGTTTTCAATGTTATACAACGAAACACAATGACCTACAAAAGGACTTTGAACTCTAATATCTCCAGTTTTTTTCCTCCAAAAAGGATGGAAACCAATGTTAAATACACTACATAGTCAAAATACAACCTTAAAAGAAAAATTGTTTGACCTTTCTTGTATAAGAGCTCCTATATCACACTAATTATTAGACTAGTCATATCAAACTTTCTGTAGTAGAGGTTGCTGGTTTAAATGTCCATTTTTTATATTTCTGCATGACATTTCATTAGTTTTAAATATTCCCATAACAAAAATATTGTTCTTTCAGGCCTAAATATTGCAAGAAGTTCTAACATATTCATTAAACCAATGCAATGGTAATGTGGAGGTCATGGGTTAAACCTCATGGACCTCCATATATGGCCAGCGTATAAAGTCTTAAAATGAGCTAAAGTTTTATTTTTTTTATTTTTTATGTCCCACCAATATTCTAATGATTAGGGTGTTGTGATTCAATTGTGGAGGTCTTCGGTTCGATCCCCATGGTGTTCTTCCTAGAACAATCAAACTTTCATAAAAGTTTTTGTTTCCATAGGTTCTAACATTAGCTATTGGCCTACTGGTAAGCTATTGAACTGGTTTCTATGAGGTTTGGAGTTTTAGGTTGGAAGGTTCCTAGCTAATCAAGGGCTACGATGTGGCATCCTCTAATTCGTCCATCTCATGTCTAGTCACCTGCTAACTTAGTGCTACAATGGCACATGTCCATTCAAATTCTATTACGTGTCTCCTCGTGTCATTTCATGCTAACACACTGTTTGGTCAATTTAGTATTCCTAAATTGATATCATTAATTGTCAACTTGGGGCTCGTAAGCTGATGAAGTGAAGGTGTACTATATGTACTTAAGCAACCTCTTAAAGCTTTTTGTCGTTTGGGGGTGTTGTTTGTGATTATTTTATCTTCCTAAGATGGAGTGATGTATTTATAAACAAATGAGTGATGGTGTGTGTGGCGTGAATTCTAAATGAGTGAGGGTGTGTGATTAGTGATTCCTAACTAATTGCTGAAAAAGGAAGACTTTGAAGGAAATGAATTAAAATAACTGAAAGCAAAGAACCACTCTCTAATGGTATTAGACACCATTCATGCTACTGCAAAAATAAGAAAATCACTTAAAAGACCAATGATAATGTTTATCTCTTCCTAACTCTCTGCCTCTAACACATAGTACTGTGTAAGACACGATTAGGAAGTAGCTAAAGATAAGTCTAAGAAATGATAAAAATGAGAAAAGTCTACTTTAAAGACTAGTTATAATGTTTTTCTCTTTCTAACTCTCTGCCTCTAACACATAGTATTGTGTAAAGCACGATTAGAAAGTAGTTAAAGAGTAGTCTAGAAAGTACCCAAAGTCAACTGCAAGTTATTAGTATTCTGATCTCAAAAAGATAAACAATTTATAATAAAGATACCATTCATATGTTAGCAGGCAGATTTGAGAAATAAAGCTAAAAATCAGCTATGAAAATAAAGTAAAGGTAGCAACTTTGAATCTGTCAACTGAAAATACCACTAGATATAAAGCAAATACATAACACACAATCAATCCCGGGTTAAAAACCTGCAAAAGAACAATGTTGATCAGCTTAAAATAAAGGCTGGAAATGAAATAACATAAAGGTGAATTACGCTGTACATGTATCAAGAAAAAGAAATGCTGAATGAAAATAAGGAAATGCTGAACATAAAATACTGTACAAGGCTAACATGAACAGGGGCCCTCCATTCATATAACCCAAAGAAGACTCAAGGTATTGAAAACTTCAGAACAACACTGCTTCTATTACTCCATGTGCAGAAAATCACAGTCAAGAGTGCTAGAACAACACTATTAAAACAGAGTCTTGAAATGCACTAAAATTATAACAGGTTCATAACAACATAGCAATAATAAAAGTTAAATAAGCGTACGCAGACGCAAGTTTTTATAGGCATCTGAAGGATAGCCTAACGCGTACAGCTACAACTGAAAAATAACTGACTGTCATGCGTAATAAAGGTTTTAATTAACACGTCATAAGCCTGCGTGGATAGCTGGAGGTTCTGGTCGTTATGGGCATTGAATCCAGAGTTGGATTATGTCTCCCACAACCTGCGTAATCACGGACAAGTCACTGTTTGAACTGACGCGACCCAACAGCTTACGCATCACCGTTAAGCTACCTTTGTTGACCGTGACTTGCCCCTTGTTGACCGGAGGTGCATATGACGTGGATGGCTGAACCAATAGTACAGGAACCTCGAGCACCTTGATTCCTAAGTGCCCATGTGGCTCAATTGGAAAAAAGGCACGTGGAACCTTGAGATTAACAAAAAGGCTGCGGAATCAGCAGATGGCTGCGGAATCAGCAGATGGCTGCGGAATCGGCAGAGAGCTACGGAATGCCTGTAAATATGTCAAAATCTAAACAAAACAGTCACACATTAGCAAAGCTCACTTGATCATGCTTAATGACATCTAATGTAATGATATGGGTGGTTTTACATTGAAAATGAGGCAAAAGAGAGAGGTAAGTGATGAAAAACAGTAGGTAATAGTGGATGATGAGGTGTAAGTTAGAGGCTCTACATACCCCCACTACGAGGGCATTGCATGTCCTCATGCAAAAACACTGCTTAATCAACCTGCTGTGATGCCTCTGCCAAGACATATAATCTTCTCCTCTTCCTCCGTGTAGAGATATCAATTCTCGGTCTTTTCATTAGACACCTGAATCTCAAATTAATCAAATCTCTGTTTAGCCTCCTGCATCTTTTCTTGAACTTTTTGTTTTCCTTTTGCAACAAACCCATATGAAGCATGGTGTTATTGGATCATCTTATCCACTTTAGATTGCTCTTTTAATTTTTCATTTTCTTGTATGATATGGCAATTTAGAACCTCAATCTCAAAAATTTCCTGTTTTAATGAGTGAACTTGTTGCTCCAAAGGTTGAACATTGCTTGGGCCAGCAGCTGCTTGCTCCAGCATCTCCAAATAATTATAAACTTTCTGCTGATCCGGGTCAACCTCAGGTGACTTCTTTGGACTCGGTTCATGCTCAAATTCAGATCCATGTTCATGCTTAGGTTCATGCTCAGATTCATGCTCATGTTCATGCTCAGGTTCATGCTCAGATTCATGTTGATGTTCAAAATGACTTTCCTCACGTGGAGGACTAGTCTCAACATGCTCAGCGTGTGAAGGACTTGTAGCAACCTTTTCAGGTGTGCCCAAGTCGATAAAGGATGGCTCTTTGTTCTTTGTGGCCTTCATTTTGCCTTTTAATCTACTGCTCCATCTTACGGTGGTACTGCTCTATTTTTCTTTTTGTACTTTTTTCTTCTGTTTTCCCACCTTTTTGGAAAGGGCAGTTTCATGGAGTTTGGCCATTCTTTGAGCTAAGGGCTGAGTGTCTTCATCACTGGAGTTTGTAGGAGTGAGGAAAGTTTCCTGAGCTATGGCTTTTCCTTTATTTTTCTTTTGCTTCTTCTTTTGAGCAACTTCTTTGGCAAGTTCTGCAAGGGTTTCTGTGATGATCCCTTGGGCTGCTTGGTCAATATCTACAGTAGACTCAGGGTCAATTTCTTGTTCAGAATGATGTACATCAGTTTCTTCTTGAATCTGTTCTTGGATAGTTCCCTCTTGAACAACAGTTTCAGGGGTAGCCTCTTTTCTCTTTCTTCTACTCTTTTTGGGTACAGAGGTTTCCCCTGCTTCTTCAAAATGGTTTCTTACAAGAAATTTCTCCCAGGTATCTCTGTTTGCTTTCAATTGTTCCTCAACTAACATCTTAACAAGACCATGATGATACAAATGTGATTCAATATTTCCTGGGTTCCTTTGGACAATTGAACACATTTTTCTAAGACTTGAAAGTAGAAAATATGGAAGGTTAATATCTTCTCCTAAGAAATGCATCATGACTTTTGCATGGTAAACATACAAAACTCCAAACCTTCCCTCACCAGTCAAGAATTTTTGCACTAATAAAAGTAAAGTTGTCCATTCTTCCTTAACATAAGTAATAGGAATCCCTTTTGTGAAGATGCTGGTATCCATACCTGGGTTCTTCAAGATTTGTTTCCACTGTTGACCTTGCACTAATCGGTTTTTAAACCATCTTTCTCTAGTCTGTGGGAGTGATGTGGCTTGTGCTATGCTGCTCTCTGTGACTGTGAACTTTAGATCCCCCACCTCCACTTGATTGTCTTTTTCTCTGAAAGACCGTGCAAAGGCCTTCGTAACCTCTTTGTGATAGCCTTTGAACTTCTGGATGCATTGTAGCCAGTTTTCCTTTTGCAACGCTTCTTTACCCTGAGGGTATCCTTCCAGAAATTTTGAACCTTCTGGTTCTGCCCGTAAGAGTTTCCCCATTGGCTCCACGGCTCTGTTCTTAAAAACATGGCTTCAATAATGGCCTTAACACAGTGAATTCACGGCTCTGTTCTAGAAGGGAGGTTACACGGCTTCAGCAATAGCCTTAACACAGTAAATTACGGCCTTGACACAGTGGATTTACAGACTTGACTCTTGCTATAGCCGTAACAAACTTTCACTGGTGATCAGAATTAGCGGAACAGAGTATGGTTAATGGTGGCAGCGTAGTGAGCACAGTGTGAATGGAATGATATGAGCGTAGGAAATGAAACAGCGTGAATGGAACGATATGAATGAAGGAGGGTATAAATGGCTAGGTTTATGAGCGTAGGAGGATAGAAACGGCTAGGTTCTTGAGTTTCGGTGTGGGTTTACACTTGGCTGCGGAATCATGTCACAGAGAGACGTAGTACAGTAGGCTACGTCACTTAGGTATGAAAACCTTGATGAAAAAAGCAGCCACAAGTGTATTTCAAAATCGTGGTAATCAAAGACTGATAGATGGGGGAGATACGTGGATGTATGGTCGCATGATGGGAAAAGACCGGTAATCATTACATTTAGTGGCATGAAACATAACCTAGAAAACTTTGCAAAATGAGATAACCGTAAGTTTAAGATTTAGATCATACCTTAGGTTCGCGCTTGGATTGCCTTTGATTTTTCCACTAACCCTTCCTTGTTTTATTGTTGTTGCATGACTCTTTCCCATTTATTGTTGATGGCTTCTGACTGTAAAAATTTAAAAACAGACTATGTTTTTCTTATGCAGGTACAGAGGGCTGCGGAATGGCTGAATGGCTGCAGAATTGCCAAACAGCTGCGGAAACTGCAGTGGTAACCTCCGGCTGCACAAAAACAACTTTAGCTAAAAAATGACTTTATTTATGGAATGGAATGTAGTGAATGGATGGATGGATGAAAAATGAAGTGGAGTGAAAAATGAATGGAATGGTGGATGGAATGGTGGTAATGATGATAATGAGATGGAATAAGGAGAGAAAGAGAATTTTTTTCTTTTGGAAAACATGAGGTGTCAGGTGACCCTGATTTCCACCTCAGGTTTTCTGCATGAGACTGGCAATCAGAGATTGGTTTTCAGGCTCATACATTTATATTTATATTTTTTTTTTCTTTTTTTTTTCTTTTTTTTTTGATTAGGCTGATGGAGGAGAAGAATCCTTCTCCACCAACCTGATTGCAGAATCTTCTTTAAACAAATTGACAAACTCTTCTTTTGAGAATGGATTTTGGTAGATTTTCAAGCGATGGCCATTCACAATAAGAGGAGTATGAAATTCATCAATAGTTTTCACTCGAACTGCCCCATTGCTAAAGACTTCATCAATATCATATGGCCCAAGCCAATGAGTTTGAAACTTTCCTTTGAAGTCTTTGAACTTTGAATCAAACAATAGAGCCCAATATCCTTTCTGAAACTTTCTTTCTTTGATA
>APFE030091945.1:4309-15530 GCA_000404065.3 Pinus taeda
TTCCCCCAAGATAAGTGGATGGTCAGTCGAACAGACATGCCAGAGAAAGGATGGCGACCTCAAAAATGCTAACAACCAAGTCTGGAGGGATCTGGAAGGTTGGTTGTTAGAACAAATTCGCCCAAACAGGATCAGCGCGGGTGAGACACTGAGCTGGCGCGCTGACATCGCAGATCAGCTATAGAGGAGGTCTGGTCAGTGCTCAACAGGGCAAACGGAGGGTGCGCTGTCCGTAAAATGGGATCAGTGCGGAAAACACGTGTGCTTCCGCGCTGGCAGCGCAGCAGTAACACTAACCTCCGCCTGTCAGTGCGGTTATTTAATTAACAAATGCGATGATTCATTTAACTTAGGCAAAGAGGGTTTTTTAGCCATTTTGAGGAGCATGAGCATAGGTGAATATGGTTTCACAACACAGTAGGGAGACTGGCATGATGGCGGTGACATTTTACTGTGTAACAGTCACCATTTCTTAAGTGCATGTAGTATTGCCAACATTTCCTTCTCATAAATAGCTTTGTGTAAATACTTTCCTTTGATTGGATGATTTTCGAAAGTAATGGGTCTTTCTTCTTGCATTAAAACATCACCAATTCCATTGTTTGAGGCATCACATCCCACAATAAACTTTTTGTGAAGTCCGACGTAGCGAAGATTGGTGCTTGTCGCATTTCCTCTTTAAGATGTTCAAAGGCCTTCGTTGCTTCTGGAGTCTATAAAATGCATCGTTTTTCAATAATGTTGTTAAAGGTGCTACTATTCTCCCATAATTCTTAACAAACTTGTGTAATACCCTATCAACCTGAGAAATCCTCGCAGACGCTTTATGGATGTGGGGATTTTTCATTCCTCAGTGGCTTTAATTTTGCTAGGGTCTACCTTAACACCTTCATGAGATACAATATGACCCAGATATTCCACCTCATGTACTGCAAAGAAACATTTGGATATTTTTGCATATAATTGTTTCTCCTCCAATATTTTGAGCACCCTCTCAACACGTTGAACATGATCCTTCCAAGAATTTCTATAGATTAGTATATCATCAAAAAATACTAACACAAATTTTCGAAGGAAGGGTTTGAAAATGGAATTCATCAAACCTTGAAATTTAGAAGGTGCATTGGTAAGGCAAAAAGGAATTAACAAATATTCATAATGACCCTCATGAGTTCTAAATGTTGTTTTCAAAATGTCTTCAGTCTTCATTCTGATTTGATGATATCCTAAACAAAAATCCAACTTGGTGAAGTAAATTGATCCATGCAATTCATCCAATAGTTCATCAATGACATGAATGTGAAATTTATCTTTAATAGTGAGCTTGTTGAGCTCCCTATAATCCGAACACATGCACCATGATCCATCCTTCTTGTGCACCAATACTATTGGAGTAGAGAAACAACTTTGACTAGGTTGAATTATACCAGCCTCTAGCATTTATGCAACCATAAGTTCAATTTCACTCTTTTGGGCATAGGGATATCTGTAAGGCCTGATGTTTGGAGGAACACTCCCTGGAATCAAATGAATAGCATGATCATGATCACGAATAGGTGGGAGACCTTTGGGAGTCTCAAATACCTTGGAATGATTGTCCAAGACTTTTTGGAGATCTGGAGAAATAGATGATTTTGATGTGGGAACCTATAGCGAACATAATTGTGCAATTACACCTCGTTGTTATTTCTTTAGAAGCTTTGTCATTCCATTAGAGCTAATTATCTTTCCTAGTTTCCCTATGATACCTCTTAATTCAACTTCCTTTCCTTCCGAAGAAAATTTCATGAAAAGTTCTTGAAAATTAAAATCTATTGTACCCAAGGATTCTAGTCATTGGACTCCTAGTACAACATCAACATCACCCATTGGAATGGAAAACATTGGGATATTCAATACATATTCTCCCATGGATAGCTTGATATTATGGCACTTTCCATATCAATTTATGATTCCTCCACTTGCAACCATCACTTGACACTCTGGTGTTGGATCTAGGAAGAAATTTAATTCCTTGGCTATCTTAAAATGGATAAAGTTATGGATATTTCCCGAATAAATCAACACAATTACTTTTTTCTGCTTGATATGTCCTTCTATCTTGCTACTTTGAAGAGTGGTAATTTTGGCCAATGCATTACAAGATATGGTTGGATTCATTTCTTATTTCTCTAGGTTTTTTTCTTGGTGTATATCCTCTTCTTTTGATGTTTCTTGTTCCTTTTCTTCCTCCTCTTCACAACCTATGTAAAATAATTTCTTCTCGGCACACTTATTACCTTTAGTGTATTTTCTATCACAACTATAACAAATACCTTTAGCTCTTTTTTCTTCCAATTGTTGGGGTGTCAACCTTGTCGTTTGTGGAAGGCTTGGGGAAACAAAACTTCCATCCTTATAGTTGTGAGTGGTAGGCCTCCTTGTTGCCATAATTTTTCTTTCCATTTTTCTTGCCAACCTAAATGCCTTCTCCAATGAGTCAGGTTCCCAAAGGCGAACCTCATGTTGGATGTTATTCATTAAAGTCCCTATGAACACATCAATCCTATGCTCCTCTGGAATATATTTTACCCTTATATTCAATTTTTGGAAGTCCTCAATGTGCTCCATCATTTAACCCTTTTGTTTTAGGTTTATCAATTGGCTAAAAAAAGTGTTTCTTTTTGTATCCTCATAATGTGTTATCATTTTTTCCATAAAAATTGCCCAAGTGACAATTTGTTTACAAGAGCAAATTCATCAATACCATACAAACTGATTTGGTTCCAAATAGAAAGTTGCAATGCGTACCTTTTGTGTGTTTTGCATATTATGGAGATCAAAATATTGCTTCATCTATAGTATCCATGTTATGGGATCCTTGCCATCGAACTTCCTCATATCGATCTTTGGAACATGGTGGGTCTTCAATCCAACATTAGAGTCTATGAAATCATGATTAAAATTTCTTTTGTTCTCATCATGAGTTTCCTTTACTACCCTTTCACCATTAGTAAGCATTTCTTCTAGCAACTTAGTCAAATATATCTTCAAATCTTCCATCTTAGCATCCATGCCATTCATCTTAGCTTCCATGCCATCCATCTTAGCTTCCACGCCATCCATATTAACTTGCACACCATTCATATTAGCTTCCATGCCATTCATATTAGCTTCCACTCCACGCCTTTCTTTAAAGCATCAATCTTAGCTTTTGTTACATTTTGTGAGAGTGAAATTTGTTGCACTTGGTCTCGTAATTTTGATATATCATGTTGCATTTCTTCCTCTTCTTTGTGGGTCATGCTAGAGCTTTCAGGTTGCTTACTAAGTGTTTCCATTTTCTTTATTTAGGGCATCAATTAATGATAATTATGCTTCACTATGCCCTTTGAACTACAAACTAATTTTTCAACCCAAACTTATGCAAAAGTTTAAAAATACTACACACCTTTTTCTCACTTTGTAGAAGCTAGATATTGAATCTATTTTATATATGTAATTATGAATCTCCAAGGTCTGAAATATATTCCTATGGTATCCCTCTGATTTCTCTTTCCAATGCCACCAGTCTTATCAAAATTGGGTTCTCTAAGAAAGAGTTATGCTCAATCTCCCAAGGTTACCTGATTATATAGTTTTTCAGTAGAGCGAATTTGTACAATGTGCCACGTGTCACTATTTAGACCTTCAGATCTGAAAACGATACATAGAAAACTATAGTCCATCCTCTTTTTGTAACTTCCTACAAAATTTCAATCTGATGCTCAGAGAGAAAGTTATGACGATTTTCCAAAGGTCACCTATTTATAATGTAATTTGGGAGTCTGCAAAAGCCCTAACTTCCTCAAATCATATCTCTGACAATATAGCGATAAAAGATCTAAAATTTGGACCCGAGGTTCAAAACGATTTCGGAACAAATCAGTGTTTTTTTAGCTTGTGAAACATTGCAGAAAAAAGTTATAGCACAAATGCCACGATGACCTGTTTGGAGCAGTGAAACCCTAGAATCTAAAGCTTTGATACCAAATGTTATGAAACAAACTCACAAAAAGATAGAAAAGAAAGATCAATGCCTTAGAAATCAGACTCTTCGAGGGGGAAATCTCCTTTACATTAGAAAAATGAACAATTCTCGAATGATCCGAAATTGAAAAAGGTATTACAAACTATGTGTGAAGTTGCCTATGTTACTTAGTGCAATGGATCGATAAGACTGAAAATAACATAAACACTTAAATAATTATAAAACACAATCAAACTCATCAACACAACCAATATTGATAAAGGAGTTCACCGGAATTCCTAGCTACGTCTCCTGGTCCTTTAGCTTCCAGTACTGACCTCTTTATTATGTCTTTAAATAGTTGTTACAGGTGTGAGCTCAAAAATAGAGTCTCAACCATGAAAATGGATCTCACTATTGTGTTCAGCTCGAATATTCGAGTCGAAAGGAGTATACACTTGACCGTACTAGTCACTCTGACCTCCAAACCCCCTAGAACAATTCACAACGCACTCCTCTATCAACTTTTATGTGTTATGGCGTTTATATAACACGTACAATTACAAATTGCAATAAACGTGGAACAATACATTTATAATAGAAACAGACTATAAATGAAAGAATCGGTGGGCGCAGGGTGGACCTCGACTGTCCGGCCTTTCCCTGACGTTGATCTCAAGAACAAACAATCTAACAGCTATCACGTCCTGCTCATCAACTGATCTGGACATTCAACACCGTTGATCTGTCTTGTGGGATCCGACGGCTGTTGCGCGGTCTCGCGCTCGAACTAGCACGTTTACTAATTCTCTAAAGGCATGCGAGAAAGTAGTTTTCAGGAGGCTATGTGTCGAGCGCTGAGTGGAATCGTGTGCTCTTGGTCGAAAACCACTTCCTTCCTTGAAGGGATGCGATAAACCATTTACTACTCTCCGGTCGAAACTCAAAGAGTTTAGCTTCTAGGATAACTTTATCACGTCCATTTTCTAGGATAACCTGCCTACATGTTTCAACGTGATATGCATCGATCTCCTTTGTCAGAAAATCTCCACTCTTGAATGTTGATCCCCATCACTTGTGGTATGAACCAATCACAAACTGCCACATCACTTTCTACACTAACATCATTAAGAACTTGTGCCTCTTTCCTAGGTTGCCACCTGTCTTGCTGACATAGGCATTGAATTTTTGGCATAAATCTTTAATTGGCTCTATTTTCCTTATCCGAACTCGGATTTTCATACTGTTTGCACCGTTGGCTTCATATTCACAAGCACTTTGACATTATTCCATTTTCACCTATATTTGAAGACTTTTGATCTGGAGACTATGTTGAATCCATTTTGGAGCACTCCTCCCCACTGAAGGCTTTTGGTCCACCAAAAGTTGGTTTTAGCTATCGAGTAAGTGAAGATAAAGTTCCTTCACTTTTCCAATCTCTATCCATTGTGCTTTACTTTGATTTGTACCTTTGAGTCCAACTCGAAGATACTCAACGTTCCCCCGTTGTGAAGTTCTTATCCTCCTTTCAATAACTGTGTCCTCCTGTAACTCATTGAGATACTCGGGCAATAGATCCTCAATGGAAGGTAGCTGACCTTGCTCTTTGGGATATTCAATCAATGAAGGTTCATACAACCTCAAGTTTCCAACATTAAAGACTGAATATATTTGCATATAAGCTGGTAGATCAAGGCGGAAATCATTTTCACCAATTTTACCAAGTATTTTGAAAGGACCATATCTAATTGGTTTCAGTTATTTACCTTCCCCTTGCAGTATTTATGTGCTGATGAACAACTAGAATTGATCACCAACTTGAAAAATATGCTCAACTCGATGCTTGTCATGTCGCACCTTATACTTTGCTTGGCTTCTTTCCAGTTGTTTCTGTACTGCCTGGTGAATTTCCTAGATTTGTTCAATGAACTTGGTTGCTTTGTCCACATCATTGTGTCCATCAATTGTTATGTCTTTACCAAAGACAAAATCCAAGGGATACTTTGGTATAAAACTAAAAGAAATCTCAAAAGGAGATCTTTGTGTAGAAGAATGTTTTGCACGGTTGTAAGCATGCTGCACATAACACAAATGCTCATCCCAAAGTTTGGGATGATTGCTACAATATCCTCGAAGCAACTGTATCACTATCCTGCTGACCACTTTTGTCTAACCATCTGTTTTTGGATGAAATGTTGTGCTCTTCTTTAACCTTGTGTCCATTAATTCCCATAGACTTGACAAAAATTCCCCCACAAATCGAGAAACTCGGTCAGATATAATAGAAGTGGGTAACCCAAAATGAACCCATACATTTTGAAAGAACAACTTTGCAGTTTGTTCAACTGTGACCTATTTATTACATGGTATAAAAATATGCATCTTACTGAACCTATCCACAACTACATACAAATAATCATGACCTTTTCTAGACTTTGGCAATCCCCCAAAAAAATCCATGGAAACACTTTCCCAAGGACAAGAAGGAATTGGAAGTGGAGTATAAAGGCCTAATTTTCTATTACTTGGCTTGCATGTAGCACACATATTACATCCTTTGATATATCTAAAAACTGTCTCATTCATTCGGCCAATAACAGAACCTTTGTAATTGTGCAACTATTTTACTTGTAGCAAAATGACCTGATATGCAAGAAGTATGTGCTTCTCGAATTATGTTAACTCTTTCAGTTTGTGGAATGCATAACTTTCCAAAATGATATAAGATTTTTTCCTTTATATAATAATCCAATGCTTCTACCTGCTTGCCATGACTTAAAGTTGCATATACATCCTTAAATTCTGTATCTTGAGCATATTGTTCAATGTAACTGTTAGCTCTGCTATATAACATTGATTCTCTAAAATCTGGAGGCAAACTTGGTTCTTGGTCATGCTCAGCGAATGCCTATAATGGTTGCCCTCACCTTTTTCTTCACCCCGCTCATCCCCCTTTCATCTCCTTTTCTCATGCTTTTGTTAAAAATCATATAAAACCCCTCTTCTTAAGCCCCAGGTGTTAAAACCAAAAACACTATAAAACCATGCCCAGCAGACTCTGTGCCTTCATAAACTCACCATCATAACCTTATCCATTGATCTCTTCCTCCCTATCCAACGGCTCCCCGTCACATCCGATGGAAAACCCACATGATCGTTTCCCACCGTCTGATCACCTCTGCCACGATCAGACAACGTTCGCTCTCCTTGTGCCCATAAAGTGATCAAGCGTTAACGCGCGATGGAGAGTGGTTTCCTCTCTCCTCTGTTGCCACGCGTCACACTCTGAGTGGAATCACGCACCATTCCCCTTTTACCGCCCAACGTCCTAAGCCGGTGTGAGCAATACTGCTTACCACCTGATCCCATGTTTCCGCACGATAAACGCCACGCGCCTTTGCCACCCGATCACCGTTGGATCTATCCACCCAAGATCCAATGGCCCACAATCACTCTGCCCTCATCTCTCCTGATACCCTCCGCTAAGCCATCCTCGCCATCCATCCTCTCGATTCGACGGCTGATCTTCCTCCTTCATCTGACTCATCTACTCGCTACGTAATCCATTTCCTTTTACTGTTTTGTGCACCTGAAGAATGAAGGTGACTAGTCTCTAGTACCATTTTAAGTTGCTCCTCAACCACTATATTTAACAGATAGTATGGTCGAGGAGGAAAAGGATGAGGCACGAATAGGTAGCTGCATTTAGCAGTTATGGGGCCTCATTGATACAAAGCACTCTAGCTGCCCGAGAGGACAACAGAGCATAGGAAAAGATCAGATTCATCCGTTAAAGAAAGAAAGCGCACTCAGAAGCTCCATCAGGCAACTAAATGCGGTTGGTGGTCAATTATGACCCCTCCATACCTAGAATGGCAAAGTGCCTTTGTATTGAAACTCTATATATACCCAGAAACAAGATGTACTCAGGGTTGATGGTTGATGTTTTGATGTAAGGTTCAACTTCTAGAGACTGTAACTATTTTGACACTTGCAGCGTCTGATCTTCATTTTCAGCTAATACAAGCTTCTTTTGTTGTTAATTGCTCACTTTTTGTTTCTCTTCTCTTCTAAGTTGTGCCTGATATGTTGTATTTCTGAACTCTTGATGTTTAGCATTAGAGTAGCTGTCATCCTACTTCTGTGTTAAAATCTTATATGTGTCATTGAATAAGTTATTCAGGTTTCTCTTCATCTGGTGCTAGAGAGCTGTCATCATGTCTGTGCATTAGTAGATTAGATTTGCAGAATTCTTTACTGGTTGCAGCTGGCCATCACATGGTCTTGTGCATTTGTTGGTGTGGTCAATATTCTCCATTTCCACCCTATCTTAAAACTGTGAGTAGTTGGTGGTCTAAAGCCTTGTAGTTTGGGGGTTTTCACGAATGTTTGGAGTCAAGCAAAGTAGAAGTGGTTATCTAACTTGGACACACATCATTCCTTCCATTCATCCATTTGCAACAATAAGTTGAATTTATATGTTCCCAGGCATCTCCGAGCTGCAACCTAGGAGAGTTTCTAAGGGTGATAACATACTTGGCGCCATTGCCGGGGAGAGGAGATTGAAGCTCATCTTCCCTGGGAGAACGACACAGCTCCAGCTTTGATGATTGACAAGGTATGGACACATTTTTGGTTGTAATCATCTATCTGGCGACTCTACTAGAGGACCAACCTAGTGGCGACTCCACATTACAGTTCTAGCTCAGTTTTTGAGGCATACTCAGAGGAATCCTCAGAAATCACCAGCTGACCCAGTGCCTGACCCTGAGAATATTTTCAAGCAAAGGAAAACCTCACAGAAAGGAGCATCAGGATCAGGTAAGTCTAAGAAATCTTATGTCTCTATAAGAGAAGGTTATAGCTGAGAAAGTACAGTTTGAAGATATAGAGCCTCGCATTGTCAGTGAAAAAATACCCTCAGAGATTCATAAAGCTCCTTGTTTATCTAGTTACCCTTTGGATCTCAGCCCAAAGAAAGTTTCCCATATAGTCCATCATATTCCTTTGTCTCTTGCATCTATTTCACTACTCCCTACCATTCAAACTGCCAGTATCCCTCCACCTACCCCAATCATGGCAGGCCAACAAGCACCCACAAAGATGGAAAGAATCATAGTTGCTAGGTATGGACAATTGGTCTTGCTTGTTCCTTTAAATGCCATGCCTATAGGAGAGTATCATAAATACATGCCCAAGTTCACTGGTACAGAGGGAGTAACAGCTGAAGAACACCTAGAGTCTTTTATAGTTATGCTGATAACCTAGATATTAGTGAGGATGATGTTTGGATGAGAGTGTTTGTCCAGAGCCTTGATGGAGAGGCTAGAAAATGGTTCAGACAACTGGCCCCTGGGTCTATTGCTGACATTGAAGCATTAGATGATGTATTTTTGAATCATTGGGGAGATAAAAAATACCTGCTATATTACAATACCGAGTTTGGAAACCTCAAGAGGGAGAATGGGGAACCATTTCCTGATTTTAATAAAAGATTCAATCGTATGTATAGTAAAATACCAGCTGAAGTAAATCCTACTCCCACCTCTTCCAAACTCACCTATGCTAGTGCTTTTGAATCTGATTTATGCCTACTTTTAAGAGACAGAAGGTGTGCCACTCTAGCTGAAATGCAAGATGCAACCCTAGAGGTAGAATCTAATGTCATGGTTGCAGAAAAGCTCAAAAGTCATGCTGATAGAAGGAGGTAGAGAGGTGAGGCTTCTTCTTCCTCTGCTTCCTCTTCAGAACCTAAATTAGACAAAATGACTAAAAGGATAGAGTCATTGGCTGCTGAGATATCCAAGCTGAAGGTTGAACAGAGCTCTAGGAAGGCAAGGCTTCCAAACACATTTGCTCCAAGAAACCCAAATCCATTCAGAAGAGTAAATGAACAAATGCAGATCATTCAGAGGGGTAAAGAAGCTAGTGGAGAACAAAAGGTTAAGGCTCCACTCCAGAACGTAGTCATGGAGGAGGAGCAGTTTGAAGAAGAGGATGAGATTCATTGCATGGAAGATAAAGGTAGTGTTTCCTTTTTGACATTGGTTGCCTATGAAGAATCATTGTTGCAGGACCAAAACAGTCAAGAGTGGGACGGAGAGGCTATTTTGCAGACTGATGAGCAGCAAAGATATAATCTGAAGTCAAGAACAAGCAATGTCAAGGAGACTCCTGCCCAAAGAGTTATTGTCCCAACAGAGCAACAGAAAGTTAGACATAAAAGACCAACAACTGATCCAGTCACCCTCAAAGCACCAACCCAAGAGGTAAGAGGTCCTCACAAGTCCCCTTCACCTTTCAGATTTGAATCAGAAGTCCAGAAGTTAAAAATATATGTTCCTCTAATAGAACTTGTAAAGAGTGAAGTTTTTAGAAAACCAATATTTGACGCCTTTGAGCTAAAAGCCTCACAAGCCTCTCATGACTATGTAAATTTGCAAGATGATAAGCTTACAGTTGTGCTTAGCCCAATGAATGAACCTGCTGATAATAACTCCCCATCATTCTATGTCTCCTTGACCATTCATGACAAAATCCTCCACAATTTCCTGTTGGACACAGGGGCCAGTCACAATGTGATGCCCAAAGCTGTCATGGAAGAGTTAGGCCTTGATATCACCAGACCATATTGTTGGAGAGGTAAATCCCCTCTACGGATAGAGGTGATCCCTACTAGCCCAAAAGGGGTCTAGCAACAATCGATCAATGCTACTCTGCAAGTTCCTAGTTGCAATTAACAAGTGGGTGATGGATACCTACTTGGATTCCAGCGCTATGTTTGACGAAGAGATGCCACTCTCGCTCCTTCGCTCCAGCCGATCACAATCCTCCACTATCCTCGTGGGCAGACACCTGCACAAGCAAAGAGAAGACAAACACAAGCGTAAAATCTACTAAAAGCAACTATACATCAGTCAGAAAGGATGTAATTCACATTAATCATTCATAAGACAAATGAGAATGGAACCATAACAATAGTCATCTATCTTTTATTAATCAGAAATAGAGTAAGGTACAACCAAAGTTCTGATGCTGAGTCCTTCTCTAGAGGGTCTAGCCAGCATGTCTCATCAACATTTACTTTTGAAGGTAGATCTCCCAAGTCAAAGAGGTCTCTCTCTCACACAAGGCAACAAACTCATAACCTTCCTCAAGCTCTAAAGCAATCCTCACACACAACACACCAAATGCCTACAAAGAGCAGCACTAATGCACTATGAATTCCTCTAT